>JAHHZJ010003956.1:0-39795 GCA_021437245.1 Aegilops speltoides | reverse complement strand
GATCTTTCCCGCAAGGCGCCTTTCCAATTTTTCAACAGCTTGTCTATTTCCTCGCCGCTCGTCGTACATCGGCGCTTTGGAGTTCGGTTTCACCATCGAACAGATCCTTGCGCTTCTCCACGGGTCATCGTCGCGAAGCCACCTTCGATGTCCCATGAACACGGTTTTCAAGACCCGGATCTCTATCTAGTCTGGCGATACGTTGTGTCATCCATGCACCTTACGCATCCGTAAAATCCGTGGACTACCTGCCCGCAAGATATCCGTAATCGAGATAGTCGTGCACCGTCGTGAGCAAAGCGGCTCTCATAGGGAAATATTCTTTCTCGCGGCGCCCCACGATTGGCGGCGTTTTCCACAGCGTGTCTAGCTCCTCCTTCAAAGAGCCCCAGATACGATTGATGTCGCTCCTGGTTGTTTCGCCCTTCAATTAGCATACTCATGTGAATGTACTTCCTCTTCATGCACAACCAGGGGAAGGTTGTACATCCACACAAACACAGGCCAAAAGGGTGCTATGTGTGCTTCTCACGCTGCCAAACGGATTGACTCCATCGGTGCTCGCGCCCAAAGACGATGTTCCTTGGATCCTTCCCAAATTCTCGGTTCTTGGTTCAACGCTTGCCACCGCTCGCATCCTTAGGGTGACTCAGATCTTGTCTTTTTATCTATCTCCGGATCATTTGCGCCATCTTCGCTTCTTCTCTCCCTATCCGCGTGCAACGCAGGAGCTTTGCTACCTTAGGGTCCGCGAAATACCGCCGCAGCATTTAGGAGTGATCGGAAAGTACCACACCGATTTTCGAGGAGCTTTCTTCCTCTTCTTGTATCGAGTGACGCCGACACCGGACATATGGTAGACTCGCGTGCTCGTCCCGATAAATGATGCAATTGTTCATGCACACATGGTATTTCACGTCGCGGTAAATCCAGAGGACACACGATTTTCTTCGCCTCCTCGAAACTGGTCGGGCACTTGTTCCCCTTGGGAAGACGTTCGTGCGAATGACATGTTCTCGCCGGCATCGCCGGTCATTTTGTGTTTTACCTTCATCTCCGAGCCATGAGCGCATTTTCAAAGGGTATCCTCGGCCTGCATCCTTCATACAACGGAGTAACCGCTCTATCTCCGCTGATCCAGCTTGGCTTTCTCTCGGCGGCAGCTCTTGCGTTATCCGTCCGCTTGAGAAGCAGCTCTTGAATATGAGGGTCCTGCACCCAGCCTCCATCGCCGCTCCGCTCCGGCATCTTCATCTTCATGATCATGCCCTTCGCCTTGATCTTCCTCATCATCATGTACGACATCTTCTACATGAAGATCGTGTACAAAGATCACCGCCGTGATCATGTCCTCGAGATTCTTCGCCTTCTCGCCCGCCCTCGCCACGGTGGTACTTGTCTTGTCGCCCTTCCTCATTTCTTGCCCGCCCCGCCATAGACGACTTGATAGTCATCTTCATCACCTTGCCACCGATAGCCATCCATGAAACCACGCAAGAGCAGGTGGTCCCGCACCTGCCCGAATCCGGTCCGCAATAAGGCTCTTCAACTTGCATCTTCGACATGGACATCTTATCTCCGCCTCGCTCTTTTGAAGCATCTCGCCTTCAAGGAGCTCAAAACCTATTCACGATGCCTTCACCATCATGCGGACCATGGTCGTCATGGGTAGAGCAAAACGATATGTTAGAACCAAGAAAAATTTGGCATGACCTTCCCTAAAAATAGGACCAAAAAGAATGCATAGTGCCAAAACTCTCACTAAACGGAAATGAATCAAAACATTCCGCAAAATATTGGCAACTATCGATATTTCAAATACCGTACCTTCAAACACAAACATATATGCAACACCACAAACACTTGCAACACCACAAACATACATAGATCTAGCTAGGCCACAAAAGTGCATGTGCACGTTGTTGGAGCGAGCTAGGAGAAAAAAAGTAGATCTATATCATGAAGATAGCTTTCCTTACTTACCTATCAAAACTAGGTAATTTCACCACTTAATTTTGTTGAATCTATGGTGGAAATGAGGTGAGGAGGAGGAGATGGCCAAATCTTGGAGAAGGAGGTGGATGGAATGAAGTGGGGAAAGTGAGTGGGTAGGTGTGGGCTGTCCAAAATATCTTGTTGGTCCCAGTTTACTAATGGCGCACCCTGTCCTCATGCGCCATTAGAAACTCCTGAGTCACTAATGGCGATCGTAAGATCGTGCGCCATTAGAAGTTTTGCAAAAAAAGAAAAAAACAAAATTTAGAGTAATGGCGCACTTCCCACCGGTGCGCCATTAGAAGTTAGAGATAGTAATGGCGCATTGTATGTGTCATGCGCCATTAGTGTCTATGGGAAAATGGAAAAAAAATACACAGAGGCGCACTCGCCCACGTGCGCCATTAGAAGATTATATATTGTAATGGCGCATTGTAGGGTTCATGCGCCATTAGTATGTATGGGAAAATAGAAAAAAAAAATTCATACTAATGGCGCACCCGCTCCTCGGTGCGCCATTAGTGTCTTCCGATCTAATGGCGTATCTCTGACAGGTGCGCCATTAGTATATAGTAGTGGCGCACTGCACCAACGGTGCGCCATTAGAGTCAATCCTATCTATAGGCCTTTTCCTAGTAGTGGTCGCGGTAGAGACGACGGACGCCGAGACGAGCACGTGACACCAGTGCCACCCTGTCTTAGCGTAACGCGAGTCGAGGCGACGCCGCCGCGTAGCAACGACGACGCCGAGACGCAGCACGTGACACCATTGCCACCCTCGTCTTAGCGTAACGCGAAGTCGGCGGACGCCGCCGCGTAGCGACGACGGACGCGGAGACGAGCACGTGACACCATTGCCTCCCTGTCTTAGCGTAACGCGAGTCGAGGCGGACGTCATCGTGGTAGCGACGAGGGACGCCGAGACGAGCACGTGACACCATTGCCACCTGTCTTAGCGTAACGCGAAGTCGAGGCGACGCCGCCGCGTAGCGACGACGCGACGCCGAGACGCAGCATGTGACACCATTGCCTCCTGTCTTAGCATAACGCGAGTCGAGGCGGACGACGTCGCGGTAGCGACGACGGACGCCGAGACGAGCACGTGACACCATTGCCTCCCTGTCTTAGCGTAACGCGAGTCGAGGCGGACGTCGTCGCGGTAGCGACAACGGACGCCGAGACGAGCACGTGACACCAGTGCCTCCCTGTCTTAGCGTAACGCGAGTAGAGGCGGACGTCGTCGCGGTAGCAAGGACGGACGCCGAGACGAGCACGTGATACCATTGCCACCCTGTCTTAGTGTAACGCAAGTCGAGGCGGACGTCGTTGCGGTAGCGACGACGGACGCCGAGACGAGCACGTGACACCAGTGCCACCATGTCTTAGCGTGCACGCGAAGTCGAGGGACGCCGCCGCGGTTGCGACGACGGACGCCGAGACGTGCACGTGACACCATTGCCACCTCGTTTTAGCGTAACACGAAGTCGGGCGACGCCGCCGCGTAGCGGCACGGACGCCGAGACGCAGCACGTGACACCATTTCTCCTGTCTTAGCGTAGCGACGCGAAGTCGAGGCGTCGACGACGCCGCGTAGCGACGACGACGCCGAGACGAGCACGTGACACCATTGCCTCCCTTTCTTAGCGTAACGCGAGTCGAGGCGGATGTCGTCGCGGTAGCGACGACGGACGCCGAGACGAGCACGTGACACCATTGCCACCCTATCTTAGCGTAACGCGAGTCGAGGCGGACGTCGTCGCGATAGCGACTGTCAGGACCCCGACTCAATGCCACATCGATCTAGCATGTAACACCTCATATCACTTTGCGGCCTCACGCACGGTATCCCCACGGGTGTCGCCTTACCCTAGCCCGGGACCGCTTTGCCTTTTGGCACACGATATGATGGTGTCGCTAGCATCCACATGATAAGGAGCCCGGCTGACATGGCTAGTCGAAACCCAAAGTGGCACAGACTTACAGGACAGCATCCATGACCCAAAGATCGAACGTGTTTGGTCATCGTGAGTGAATCCAGTCTGTAGCACTAGGCTAGCAGACTCCGGTGAACCGGCAGAAGCGGCTAACAGACTCGTATTCAACGTGTGACATTTCCCGAAGGATGTACACAGAACGAAGAAGGACACATGCCGCCAGCCTAAGTGATTCCGGAGCAGTAGCAAGCTACCATGGCTTGGTGGAAACACTAGGAGACATTTCCCGGTAAGAGAGGCTACTAAAGATAAACAACTAGATAGTCAGATCCCACACATACCAAGCATTTCAATAACATACACACAATATGCTCGATATGTGCAAATACAACATGGCATCACAACATGACTCTACGACTCAAGTATGTATTCATTAGGCTCCGAGGAGCGAGATATTACAAACATGGGTCTCATGACCCAACATCCAGAGCATACAAGTCAAGCACAAGCGGAAGCTAATATGTCTGAGTACAGACATCTATAAATGAAAAAGGCCTAGAAGTCTGACTGTCTACCAGATCCTGCCGAGGGCACAAGATCGTAGCTGAGGTAACAAGCTAAACGTCGAAGTCCACGCGGAACTACTAGCAAGACGGAAGTCTCTCTGCAAAAACGTAAAATAGGCAAACGTGAGTACAAATGTACCCAGCAAGACTTACATCGTAACTAACTACATATGCTTCATTATCAACAAAGGGATGGTGGAGTTTAACCGCAGCAAGCCAGCTTTGACTCGTGGCTATCCCGAACTACGATCGCAGTAACTCTTTTGAGGTGGCGCACGAGTCCACATATTCACCATATCAATACACCACTATGGATCCGCCCCGCCTCCCTCACGAGAACGCCATCCATAGCACTCACGCTTATCTTGCGATTTTAGAGTATCCACTTTCACTTGTCTATGAACTGCATAAGGGTCCAAGTTTCCATATCCGAGGAATCCGCTATTCAATAGATAATGATAACCCCGCAGGGTGTACTTCTTCACACACGCCTCGCCACTTATCGCCTCAGACACGCCATGTACCGCGCAACCTTCAAGCGAAGCCGGGCGAGGAGTCGGCCACGCCTACCTAAACACTCAAGTCTCGTCCCGTGTTTATCGCCTATTCGGTTCCATCCGCAAGGAGATCCGCCGGGTGTCGCCACGGCCCCAAACGATGTGAGCAGGTTCCCAAGCCCACCATCCGGTGCCACTTGGTACACCGTACATCAGGTCTAGTCTGTCCCAAGCCCACTTGTACCGGTGCCGCTTGGTAGACTACTAACACTACCTACAAACACCGTAAACTAGTTGCAACTCCCGGACAGAGAACAAGGGTGATTAAGAAGCCGAGAGGGTCGAGTTACGGAACCCAATGTGTGGTAGTAATTGTCCATGGATCACAAACACGTAACTCAGTTCCTCGAGGACGGCTGCAATGAGACAACCCACCATGTACTCCTACATGGCCTCTCACCACTACCTTTACCAAATCGTGTTCACACACTTAGCTCACACACAGAGAGGACATGTTCACACGCCTCGATTCATTCCCGGCGAATCAGACCTGACTCAACTCTAAGCAATAGCAGTGCATGACAAACAAGCATGAATGAGTAGGCACATCAGGGCTCAAACAACTCCTACTCATGCTAGTGGGTTTCATCTATTTATCGTGGCAATGACAGTCATGCAGAGGATAAAGGGGTTCACTACCGCAGCATGTAGCAGCTTGTATCGTTGTTGTCCTAATGCAGAAAATAGAGCGAAGCGAGAGAGTGGGATTGTATCGGAATGAACAAGGGGGTTTTGCTTGCCTGGCACTTCTGAAGATAATATAGCTCTTCATTGGTGTCATCGAACTCGTCGTCGAAACTTCGTCTACCGAGAGGGGACAGTTACCGGCAACAGAGAAGAAATACAATCAATGCAATGCACAATATGATGCATGCTATGACATGGCATTATGCTGTGATTTGATCTAATGCACCTAGCTATGATTTAAATGAAGTTGGTTTGAATACATGATTCAAATTCCAACTCCATATATGATTATTTAAATGCCCTTTATTTGTTTTGTCCAAAACAGAGGACAATCATTGTTCAAACATGCATGAAAGTGGTACAGATGGATTCCTTGAATTTTTCTGATAATTTTTCATATATAATTTGTTTGATTTGGAGTTACGTTGAATTTATATGATTTTTAGAAGTTTTAAGTATTTTCTCAAATTTCCTGAATTATTTTAAATCCGAAAATGGTAATCTGCGTCGGATGACGCCGATGTGACGTCATCAAGTCAATCGGGCTGGTCCGGTCAAACCTGACCAGTGGGGTCCACCGTCGCGACACAAATGTCGGTATGTGTGGTCGACGTGGGGACCGTAAACGGCCACGCCGCCAGGTCAATCTGACGCGGGTCCATCGATTAAGTTAAATCTAACTAATTTGCTTAGTGGTTTAACTAAGCCGGTGGGGCCCGACCGTCGCGGCATAGGGCTTAGTTAGTGGGGTGATTAACCCTAACAGCTGCTATCACCGGCGGCTAATCGCCGGCGAATCAGACGCTGGCGGCGTTGCCCGTCCGCCAACTCCGGCGACGAGAGTCGCGCACCGGGCGCGCGTTGGAACCGGAGCAAGGAGGCGCGTCGATTGGTGGCCTCAGCGATGCTAGGGTGGCGGGAACGCCGACGGCGCCGAGGTCCGCGGCGCGCGAGCTTGCGGCTTGCATGGGTGCGAGGACCACGGTGCTCGACATGCGACTGAGCGCGCATGGTTCCTGGAGAAACCCGAGCACGACTCCATGCTTGGGTTGGTTTCGGGGCGGCTAGCGACAGCGAAGCCATGGCGGCGGCAGCGGGGTGCTCGCCATGGCGGGCTGCGGTTAGAGGGCAGAAACAGAGGGGTGAGCACGGGAAAGGTGTAGGAGCTCACAAGGATTCGTAGAGAAGGTCACGCCTCGGGGCGGACGGAAACCGATTTAATCGACGGAGACGATCTCCGGCGCCCATGTGAAGACGAGGACGTTGGCGATGAAGCAAAGCCCTCCGCCTGCTTCTTCGGCTTGGGGATGTGGTGCTCGACATGAGCTGCTGGGCACGGTCACGGGACGAGGGGTGGACGGTGGTCATGGCTACGGCGAGCGGCGCTCTCCGGTGCGTTCGGTGACGAGAGGGAGGGAGAGCAGAGGAGGAGGAGGGGGTCCAGAGAGCGAGGGAGAAGTGAGAGGGGGTCGGGGAGGTGGCGTGGCACTCGTGGAAGCGTCCAGGCCCTCGGCGGCAAGCAGGAGCTGGCGAGCGCGCTGGCTGGCAAAGCAAGCAGCACGCGCCGCCCTTCCGCCCTGTGGAGGAAGACGACAGGGTGTTGTTGTGGTAGGGCTGGGCCGGCCAACGACCGCCAGTAGGTTTGGGCTGTAAGTGGCCTGTGGTTCACTCTCTCTCTCTCTTTTAATTGTTTTGTTTTTCTATTTTCTGTAATTTTGTGGCATTATTAAAAATAGTTAGACACCTTCAAAAATCCTGAAAATAATCATAGACTCTGTTTAGATTAATGCCAACAGCCCACACTTATTTCCAGAATTATTTGAGCATTTATAATATTTACTAGCATTTAAATGCCCAAATGCAAAGTACATATGATTTAATTTAGTGACCAAATATGTCATGGAAAAATGTGCAACATCCCTGGTTATTGCTTCTAGCATTTTCCAGAAATGATGAACATTTTTTTAAAGCCATTTGGATTCACTGAAATTATTTTAGTTGAACCTAGTTGAATTCTTTCTCGATGCTAGGGTTTGGTCAATCCCCATTTCAACTTAAATAGAATTTAAACATGATGCAACAAGATGCAAAACACCGTGCATTACCGTAAGCTAGGATGTGACAACTCACCCCACTAAACAAGAATCTCGCCTCGAGATTCAAGGCGAGGGCAAGATGAAGGGAAACGAAACTAACACAATCTTCACGATCCAGTTGCACTTCATAAGGGCGTTGATTCGATCACCAATCTTTGTCTTGTCGCCTTGCCCCGAGAACTCCAACTAACATAACAACGAGAGGGAAAGAAGAATTTTAGAAGAATCGATCTTCTTGAGGTTCGAGCAACTTAGGATCATCTCAAGGATCACAAGATCAACTCGCAGAATGAGACGTAGAAACATCTCTGGAGCTGAGAGGCAAGACATGCTTCAGAAGGACAAGACATAATTTGACGAGGTTTCGTGAGTAGCGAGGAACAATTACTATGATCCCATAACGGGGCACCTTGGGAGAGGTGACTTGTAGAAATATCCTCTTAAGTGGCAAAAAGAATTACATTTGATTCAAAGATCATTGAAACTCTCTACACCAGCCTAAGGCAATTCACAATTGATCATTTGAAGGAATCCGAAAGAATAACACTCTCGGGCCAGAATGGATGATGTGGATTACCTTGTTGAAAACAACACAAGGGTTGATTTGAGTAACTGGGGAGAAGCTCAACAGTAGAGAGTGAGTCCACTGTTTGAAAAGTTATAGCATAATCGAGGAAACTGAGAGCAATCCCAGTTAGTGCCGATGGTAACACCTAACGCTTAGCGTGTTCTCAAGAACTTGAGCATTTCCATATTCATCAAAGTTTTACCAACATCCGTGTCGTGGATCCCGCAATACAACATACTACCATGACGAATGCTGGTGGAGGATGCAGATACAAAGGAAGACAACACTTTCTCAGATTTCACCTTAGCGAGGCCAAGGGAACGAAATCTGGACGATCGACCAAGAGACATTTAGCACTCCGCTTCTAATGTTCTCCTTGATGTACTAGCGTATCCCATTCATTGAAATGGTCTGGTATCTAGAACATCAAGTAAAAGGTCGGACTTCGGGAACACAAAAATCATAAGGCACAACTAGAGAGTAACTCCTACGAAGTCCTTATGGGGAGGTGGCCAACTTCTTCAATCATGATATTACAGAAACAGGTCTTCCGGCTGGGTGTGTTGGTCACGACATCCACTTTACCGGGTTACAGAGAGACCAATATTATAGTTCTTGGAAATGTCTCAACCATCATATCTCGCCGAGATTCAGATCTGGTTGGTGTCGAATAATCCGCACTCATGGAGTCTAGAAAGAAAATGAAAGTTTGCAAGACAAGTCGACGAGATGACGCTATGAGATTCTCGGAAATGAACTACGATAGTAAGCCCCAAAACATGAGCTGGTATTGCTACAACATGTGAACACGCTGTCCAAGACAAGCATGACCACATAGTAGTCTTGTAATAAAACACTACCGAGTTCAGGTGGGGAACCATCATCGAGGATATCAAAGTCTTTACGCAAGTCCATGGATTAAATCCCAAGCATAGACTTCTCTTCCTTGAACAAGTCAATCAGTGGCTTGGTGTGCTAGGGATACATATAGAATGAAGGTTGCAAGTCTCCAAACCACATAATACTTCGCACATATGCGTGACTGACTTGGGATGATTCCAGAGGAGATAAAACAAGCCTTCTCAAATTCATGGCGGCAACTTGCATCAGTACACATGAATTAGAGGAACTCACTTCTTTCGTCCAAACATATGCTTCATGAACGGGACATGAAGATAATGCTTATAAAGTTTCCAACACTAGATGGATGTTCAACATGATCATGGAGAAGATAAAATGCTGCTGATGGGCTCAACAACAAGTCATAGGGATGGTCATATAAATGGAATTCCATAACTATGTGAACAAGAGCATAGCATCGGTCAGACCCAAAAGATGTAATGGTGTATGCTCGAGGATAACCGCGAGTAAGACAACATTACTTAATATCGTTATTCTGATTTGATTTGACAATAGCCCATACTCAAATCAAAGTTTTTATAAGATAATAGGTCCAACAACCGATCACAGGACCAATCGATGAAGATATCATCTTTCTTCAACTAACACACCAACACTAGGATATCCCTTGAAGCTTAACTAGGTTAGGTAAGCTTTTATCTTCTAACTCTCCAAGTTGTCGCTTAGCTTAACCAACTAGCTCAGGGGTATCCAACACGGATTCTTGGAGAAGAGGTGGTTTACAAGAAACCATCTTGATCACAAACTCAACATAGCGGTCAGGTGACAACCTGGTAATACTTCCGAGAAGATATACGGAAAATCACGAACCACCGGTATGTTACTAAGCTCGAGAGCAATCTTGCTTTTCAGGGCAAGATGATATGGTGAAATAAGCAAGGGATTGAATAATCCTAACTCATTGATCGAAGAGTGCACCAGAAATAAGGACTAGGTAGCACGATCAATCTTAGAATGATGATTCAATAACCAACACGCTATGAATGAAATTATTGTCCGTTAACTACCAAGCAATAAGGTTGCCAGGAGTATAGATTTCACACATCACGATTCACTTGTCGACATTCCGGATGCGACAAGAACGGAACCTGAGGATGAGTAATGATGGCGAGAAGTATTACTGCGTCAAGAACTCATAAGAGGTGGTGCAATTCTCATGACAATCCTGACATAAAGAGGGTAACACTTCAAGGTAGAACAGAACAAAAGCTGGATTGGCATTTTGATCTGCGGAATACAACTGCTTTGACCCAATCCTAGAAATGGATGAGGTACCGGAGTTTGTTTCTCCTAGTCATTTCAGAATAGAATGGCTTGACGGACCACAAGAGTAATAGACATCGATGAACGGATGCACGCATACTCCTGACTATCAATTGATAGATGAAGGTCAGAAGACAACTAAAGAGGGACAACTCAAAGGAACATATATCTTTCTGAGTTGTGGATGCATAGATTAGTATGTCGAGCAAAGCTCAACATTTCTTCCGGATAACCCATACAGAGAAGGTAGAACTGGCAGAGTCGCAATATAGAATGAAGAACTCATCGAGAACACTCTTGTTGTGATCTTTTGGTTCAAAAGAACTCCTGCCAAGAATGGTTCATGGTATTTGGAAGAAGGAAATACCACAGACCTCGAGAACTATCGCAAAGGTTACTAATAACCTAAAGGAACGAGCAAAGACTATCAACATGAGGTAAATAGGGTGAGTCTTGGGTTCAAAACCCAGGAATAGAATGCCTGCTAACTAAATTGCATCACGGGATGCTTTCGGGAATAAAGACCAGAATCATCACACTGGGACACAAAGCATGGCTAAACTGCTAGATGATCCCCCTAAGACACCTAGGGTCACAATAATAACTCCAACATATATGTCGAGGTAATAGAATACTTCAACTCAACAATTGGTGTGATTAACCTGGCCCAAAGGAACATCAAAACCGAAGGAAAGGATTTGCAAGTGCATCGATTGTTTAGAAACCAGATGACTCGGACAAAGATAACGGCTGTAAATGCTCAAAAATTGGAGACATGTTACAAAAATGGTGGCATAGCCACTCGTAGCACAATATCAAGGTTTCGAGATCAACAGTTATGAACATACGGAAGTAGTAAAACTGAGCTAAGATTTGAAACTAACAATTCTATAAGTCTATGGTTTAGTAACACGTCATCCTAATAGATAGATGAGAAGGCCTAGTTCTTAATCCCCGTAGAAAAGATAAGATGACTCAGATCAGAAGCGCATAAGGTAAAGGAGTAAAAAGAGCCTTACGCTCCATCCCACAATCAATTCCCTACATATAACTAAAGCATTTCTAGACTCAACTTCACCAGTTTGGCTTGGTAATCCTCACAGCAATCAAGCTCGATACCAAAGCTGTCAGACCCCGACTCAATGCCACATCGATCTAGCATGTAACACCTCATATCACTTTGCGGCCTCACGCACGGTATCCCCACGGTGTCGCCTTACCCTAGCCCGGGACCGCTTATGCCTTTTGGCACACGATATGATGGTGTCGCTAGCATCCATATGATAAGGAGCCCGGCCGACATGGCTAGTCGAAACCCAAAGTGGCACAGACTTACAGGACAGCATCCATGACCTAGCATCAAACGTGTCGGTCATCAACGAGTGAATCCAGTGCTGTAGCACTAGGCTAGCAGACTCGTGAACCGGCCAGTAGCGGCTAACAGACTCGGTATTCAACGTGTGACATTTCCGGGACGCACACAGAACGAAGAAGGACACATGCCGCCAGCCTAAGTGATTCCGGAGCAAGAGCAAGCTACCATGGCTCGGTGGAAACACTAGGAGACATTTCCAGTAAGAGAGGCTACTAAAGATAAACAACTAGATAGTCGATCCCACACATACCAAGCATTTCAATAACATACACACAATATGCTCGATATGTGCAAATACAACATCGCATCACAACATGACTCTATGACTCAAGTATGTATTCATTAGGCTCCGAGGAGCGAGATATTACAAACATGGGTCTCATGACCCAACATTCAGAGCATACAAGTCAAGCACAAGCGAAGCTAATATGTCCGAGTACGTACATCTATAAATGAAAAAGGCCTAGAAGCCCGACTGCTCTACCGATCTCCGCCGAGGGCACAAGATCGTAGCTGAGGTAACAAGCTAAACGTCAAGTCCACGCTGAACTACTAGCGAGACGGAAGTCTCTCTCAAAAACGTAAAATAGGCAAACGTGAGTACAAATGTACCCAAAGAAGACTTACATCGTAACTAACTACATATGCTTCATTATCAACAAAGGGATGGTGGAGTTTAACCGCAGAAGCCAGCTTTGACTCGTGGCTATCCCGAACTACGATTGCAGTAACTCTTTTGAGGTGGCGCACACGAGTCCACATATTCACCATATCAATACACCACTATGGATCCGCCCCGCCTCCCTACGAGAACGCCATCCATAGCACTCACGCTTATCTTGCGATTTTAGAGTATCCACTTTCACTTGTCTATGAACTGCATAAGGGTCCAAGTTTCCATATCCGAGGAATCCGCTATTCAATAGATAATGATAACCCCGCAGGGTGTACTTCTTCACACACTCTCGCCACTTATCGCCTCAGACACGCCATGTACCGCGGCAACCTTCAAGCGAAGCGGGCGAGGAGTCGCCACGCCTACCTAAACACTCAAGTCTCTCGCCCAGGTTTATCGCCTATTCGGTTCCATCCGCAAGGAGATCCGCCGGGTGTGGCTCACGGCCCCAAACGATGTGAGCAGGTTCCCAAGCCCACCATCCGAAAGTGCCACTTGGTACACCGTACATCAGGTCTAGTCTGTCCCAAGCCCACTTGTACCGGTGCCGCTTGGTAGACTACTAACACTACCTACAAACACCGTAAACTAGTTGCAACTCCCAGGACAGAGAACAAGGGTGATTAAGAAGCCGAGAGGGTCGAAAGTTACGGAACCCAATGTGTGGTAGTAACTCGTCCATGGATCACAAACACGTAACTCAGTTCCTCGAGGACGGCTGCAATGAGACAACCCACCATGTACTCCTACATGGCCTCTCACCACTACCTTTACCAAATCGTGTTCACACACTTAGCTCACACACAAGAGGACATGTTCACACGCCTCGATTCATTCCCGATGAATCGCACTGACTCAACTCTAAGCAATAGCAGGCATGACAAACAAGCATGAATGAGTAGGCACATCAGGGCTCAAACAACTCCTACTCATGCTAGTGGGTTTCATCTATTTACTGTGGCAATGACAGGTCATGCAGAGGATAAAGGGGTTCGACTACCGCAGCATGTAGCAGTTGTATCGTTGTTGTCCTAATGCAGTAAAATAGAGCAGAAGCGAGAGAGTGGGATTGTATCGGAATGAACAAGGGGGTTTTGCTTGCCTGGCACTTCTGAAGATAATATAGCTCTTCATTGGTGTCATCGAACTCGTCGTCGAAACATCGTCTACCGAGAGGGGACAGTTACCGGCAACAGAGAAGAAATACAATCAATTCAATGCACAATATGATGCATGCTATGACATGGCATTATGCTGTGATTTGATCTAATGCACCTAGCTATGATTTAAATGAAGTTGGTTTGAATACATGATTCAAATTCCAACTCCATATATGATTATTTAAATGCCCTTTATTTGTTTTGTCCAAAACAGAGGACAATCATTGTTCAAACATGCATGAAAATTGTACAGATGGATTCCTTGAATTTTTCTGATAATTTTTCATATATAATTTGTTTGATTTGGAGTTACGGTTGAATTTATATGATTTTTAGAAGTTTTGGGCATTTTCTGAAATTTCCTGAATTATTTTAAATCCAGAAAATGGTAACTGCGTCAGCATGACGTCGATGTGACGTCATCAAGTCAACTGGGGCTGGTCCGGGTCAAACCTGACCAGTGGGGTCCACTGTCGCTGACACGATCTTTGGTATGTGTGGTGGCGACGTGGGACCAGTCAACGGCCACGCCGCCAGGTCAATCTGACGCCGTGGTCCATCGGGATTAAGTTAAATCTAACTAATTTGCTTAGTGGTTTAACTAAGCGGTGGGGCCCGACTGTCAGTGGCATAGGGCTTAGTTAGTGGGGTGATTAACCCCTAACAACTGCTATCACCGGCGGCTAATCGCCGGCGTAACCAGGACGCGGCGGCGTTGCCCGTCCGGCCAACTCCGGCGACGAGAGCTCGCGCAGCTGGGCGCGTTGGAACCGGAGCAAGGAGGCGCGTCGATTGGTGGCCTCAGGCGATGCTAGGGTGGCCGGGAACGTCGACGGCGTCGAGGTCCGCGGCGGCGCAGTTGCGGCTTGCATGGGTGCGAGGACCACGGTGCTCGATTGGGCGACCTGAGGCGCGTTACGGGTTCCTGGAGAAACCCGGAGCACGACTCCATGCTTGGGTTGGTCGGGCGGGGCGGCTAGCGACGGCGAGCTTCGCGGCGGCGGCAGCGGGTGCTCGGCCATGGCGGGCTGCGGTTAGAGGGCAGAAACAGAGGGGGTGAGCACGGGGAAAGGTGTAGGAGCTCACAAGGATTCGGTAGAGAAGGTCAGCGGCCTCGGGGACGGACGGAAACCGACGAATCGACGGAGACGATCTCCGGGCGCCCGCGGTGAAGACGAGGACGTTGGCGATGAAGCAAAGCCCTCCGGCTCGTTTCCTTCGGCTTGGGGATGTGGTGCTCGATTGCGGAGCTGCTGGGCACGGTCACGGGACGAGGGGTGGACGGTGGTCATGGCTACGGCGAGCGGCGCCTCCAGTGCGTTCGGGTGACGAGAGGGAGGGAGAGCAGAGGAGGAGGAGGGGGTCCAGAGAGCGATGGAGAAGTGAGAGGGGGTCGGGGAGGTGGCGTGGCACTCGTGGAAGCGTCCAGGCCCTCGGCGGCAAGCAGGAGCTGGCGAGGCGCGTGGCGTGCCACACAGAGAGAGCACGCGCCGCCCTTCCGGCCCAGGAGGAAGACGACAGGGGTGTTGCGGGGTGGGCTGGGCCGGTCAACTGGACCGCCAGGTAGGTTTGGGCCAGGTAAGTGGCCCAGGTGGTTCACTCTCTCTCTCTCTTTTAATTGTTTTGTTTTTCTATTTTCTGTAATTTTGTGGCATTATTAAAAATAGTTAGACACCTTCAAAAATCCTGAAAATAATCATAGACTCTGTTTAGATTAATGCCAACAGCCCACACTTATTTCCAGAATTATTTGAGCATTTATAATATTTACTAGCATTTAAATGCCCAAATGCAAAGTACATATGATTTAATTCAAGGACCAAATATGTCATGGAAAATGTGCAACATCCCCGGTTATTGCTTCTAGCATTTTCCGTAAATGATGAACATTTTTTAAAGCCATTTGGATTCATCGAAATTATTTTAGTTGAACCTAGTTGAATTCTTTCGATGCTAGGGTTTGGTCAATCCCCATTTCAACTTAAATAGAATTTAAACATGATGCAACAAGATGCAAAACACCAGGCATTACCAGAAGCTAGGGATGTGACAGCGACGACGGACGCCGAGACGAGCACGTGACACCATTGCCACCCTCTCTTAGCGTAACGCGAGTCGAGGCGGACGTCGTCGCGGTAGCGATGACGGACGCCGAGACGAGCACGTCACACCAGTGCCACCCTTTCTTAGTGTAACGCGAGTCGAGGCGGACGTCGTCGTGGTAGTGACGACGGACGCCGAGACGAGCACGTGACGCCATTGCCACCCTGTCTTAGCGTAACGCGAGTCGAGGCGGACGTCGTCGCGGTAGCGACGACGGACGCCGAGACGAGCACGTGACACCATTGCCTCCTGTCCTAGCGTAACACGAAGTCGAGACGACGCTGTCGCGTAGCGACGACGGATGCCGAGGCGAGCACATGACACCATGCCACCTGTCTTAGCGTAACGCGAAGTCGAGGCGACGCCGCCGCGTAGTGACGACGGACGCCGAGACGAGCACGTGACACCATTGCCACCCTGTCTTAGCATAACGCGAGTCGAGGCGGACGTCGTCGCGGTAGCGACGACGGACGCCGAGACGAGCACGTGACACCAGTGCCACCCTTTCTTAGCGTAACGCGAGTCGAGGCGGACATCGTCGAGGCAGACGTCGTCGTGGTAGTGACGACGGACGCCGAGACGAGCACGTGACGCCATTGCCACCCTGTCTTTGCGTAACGCGAGTCGAGGAGGACGTTGTCACGGTAGCGACGACGGACGCCGAGACGAGCACGTGACACCATTGCCTCCCTGTCTTAGCGTAACGCGAGTCGAGACGGACGTTGTCGCGGTAGCGACGACGGATGCCGAGACGAGCACGTGACACCAGTGCCACCTGTCTTTAGCATAACGCGAAGTCGAGGCGGACGCCGCCGCGTAGCAACGACGACGCCGAGACGAGCACGTGACACCATTGCCACCCTGTCTTAGCGTACGCGAAGTCGAGCGACGCCGCCGCGTAGCGACGACGACGCCGAGACGCAGCACGTGACACCAGTGCCGCCTGTCTTAGCGTAACGCGAAGTCGAGGCGACGCCGCCGCGTAGCGACGACGGACGCCGAGACGAGCACGTGACACCATTGCCACCCTGTCTTAGCGAATCGCGAGTCGAGGCGGACGTCGTCGCCGTAGCGACGACGGACGCCGAGACGAGCACGTGACAACATTGCCTCCCTGTCTTAGCGTAACGCGAAGTCGAGGCGACGCCGCCGCGTAGCGACGGCGACGCCGAGACGAGCACGTGACACCAGTGCCACCCGCCTTAGCGTAACGCGAAGTCGGCGGACGCCGCCGCGTAGCGACGACGACACCGAGACGAGCACGTGACACCATTGCCACCCTGTCTTAGCGTAACGCGAAGTCGAGGCGACGCCGCCGCGTAGCGACGACGACGCCGAGACGAGCACGTGACACCAGTGCCACCTCGTCTTAGCGTAACGCGAAGTCGAGGCGACGTCATCGCGTAGCGACGACGACGCCGAGACGAGCACGTGACACCAGTGCCACCTGTCTTAGCGTAACGCGACGTCGAGAGGGACGTCGTCGCGGTAGCGACGACGGACGCCGAGACGAGCACGTGACACCAGTGCCACCCTGTCTTAGCGTAACGCGAAGTCGAGGCGACGCTATCGCGTAGCGACGACGGACGCCGAGACGAGCACGTGACACCAGTGCCTCCCTGTCTTAGCGTAATGTGAGTCGAGGCGGACGTCGTCGCGGTAGCGACGACGGACGCCGAGACGAGCACGTGACACCAGTGCCACCCTGTCTTAGCGTAACGCGAGTCGAGGCGACGCCGCCGCGTAGCGACGACGACGCCGAGACGCTGCACGTGACACCAGTGCCACCTGCCTTAGCGTATCGCGAAGTCGAGGCGACGCCGCCGCGTAGCGACGACGACGCCGAGATGAGCACGTGACACCATGCCTCCTGTCTTAGCGTAACGCGAAGTCGAGGCGGACGCTATCGCGTAGCGCCGACGGACGCCGAGACGAGCACGTGACACCATTGCCACCTGTCTTAGCGTAACGCGAAGTCGAGGCGGACGCCGCCGCGTAGCGACGACGGACGCCGAGACGTGCACGTGACACCATTGCCACCCTGTCTTAGCGTAACGCGAGTCGAGGCGGACGTTGTCGCGGTAGCGACGACGGACGCCGAGACGAGCACGTGACACCATTGCCACCCTGTCTTAGCGTAACGCAAGTCGAGACGGACGTTGTCGCGGTAGCGACGACGGACGCCGAGACGAGCACGTGACACCATTGCCTCCCTGGCTTAGCGTAACGCGAGTCGAGGCGGACGACGTCGCGGTAGCGACGACGGACGCCGAGACGCAGCACGTGACACCATTGCCTCCTGTCTTAGCGTAACGCGAAGTCGAGGCGACGCCGCCGCGTAACGACGACGGACGCCGAGACGCAGCACGTGACACCGCGCCTCCTGTCTTAGCGTAATGTGAGTCGAGGCGGACGTCGTCGCGGTAGCGACGACTGACGCCGAGACGAGCATGTGACACCATTGCCACCCTGTCTTAGCGTATCGCGAGTTGAGGCGGACGTCGTCGCGGTAATGACGACGGACGCCGAGACGAGCACGTGACACCAGTGCCTCCCTGTCTTAGCGTAATGTGAGTCGAGGCGGACGTCGTCGCGGTAGCGACGACTGACGCCGAGACGAGCATGTGACACCATTGCCACCCTGTCTTAGCGTGATCGCGAAGTCGAGGCGGACGCCGCCGCGTAGCGACGACGACGCCGAGACGAGCACGTGACACCATTGCCACCCTGTCTTAGCGTAACGCGAGTCGAGGCGACGCCGCCGCGTAGCGACGACGGACGCCGAGACGCAGCACGTGACACCATTGCCGCCTGTCTTAGCGTAACGCGAAGTCGAGGCGACGCCGTCGCGTAGCGACGACGGACGCCGAGACGCAGCACGTGACACCATGCCACCCTGTCTTAGCGTAACGCGAAGTCGAGGCGACGCCGCCGCGTAGCGGCGACGACACCGAGACGCAGCACGTGACACCATTTCTCCCTATCTTAGCGTAACGCGAGGCGAGGCGACGCCGCCGCGTAGCGACGACGGATGCCGAGACGAGCACGTGACACCATTGCCTCCTGTCTTAGCGTAAAGCGAAGTCGAGGCGACGCTATCGCGAAGCGACGACGACGCCGAGACGAGCACGTGACACCATTGCCTCCTGTCTTAGCGTAACGCGAAGTCGAGGCGACGCCGCCGCGTAGCGAGGACGACGCAGAGACGCAGCACGTGACACCATTGCCACCTGTCTTAGCATAACGTGAGTCGAGGCGACGCCGCCGCGTAGCGACGACGGACGCCGAGACGAGCACGTGACACCGATGCCTCCCTCGTCTTAGCGTAACGTGAGTCGAGGCGACGCTATCGCGTAGCGACGACGGACGCCGAGACGCAGCACGTGACACCATTGCCACCCTGTCTTAGCGTAACGCGAAGTCGGGCGACGCCGCCGCGTAGCGACGACGGACGCCGAGACGCACGTGACACCATTGCCACCTGTCTTAGCGTAACGCGAAGTCGAGGCGACGCCGCCGCGTAGCGAC
The DNA here is from genome assembly GCA_021437245.1 of Aegilops speltoides. Lineage (NCBI taxonomy): Eukaryota > Viridiplantae > Streptophyta > Magnoliopsida > Poales > Poaceae > Aegilops > Aegilops speltoides. Next base: position 20,366 of record JAHHZJ010003956.1, on the reverse strand, counting down.
GACGGACGCCGAGACGAGCACGTGACACCACTGCCACCCTCTTTTACCGTAACGCGAGTCGAGGCGGACGTTATCGCGGTAGCGACGACGGACGCCGAGACGAGCACGTGACACCATTGCCTCCTCGCTTAGCGTAACGCGAAGTCGAGGCGACGACGCCGCGTAGCGACGACGGACGCCGAGACGAGCATGTGACACCATTGCCTCCCTGTCTTAGCGTAACGCGAAGTCGAGGCGACGCCGCCGCGTAACGACGACGACGCCGAGACGAGCACGTGACACCAGCGTGCCCCTCGTCTTAGCGTAATGTGAGTCGAGGCGACATCGCCGCGTAGCGACGATCGACGCCGAGACGAGCATGTGACACCATTGCCACCTGTCTTAGCGTGATCGCGAAGTTGAGGCGACGCCGCCGCGTAACGACGACGGACGCCGAGACGAGCACGCGACACCAGTGCCTCCCTGTCTTAGCGTAATGTGAGTCGAGGCGGACGTCGTCGCGGTAGCGACGACTGACGCCGAGACGAGCACGTGACACCATTGCCACCCTGTCTTAGCGTATCGCGAGTCGAGGCGGACGTCGTCGCGGTAGCGACGACGGACGCCGAGACGAGCACGTGACACCATTGCCACCCTGTCTTAGCGTAACGCGAGTCGAGGCGGACGTCGTCGCGTAGCGACGACGGACGCCGAGACGAGCACGTGACACCATGCCGCCTGTCTTAGCGTGATCGCGAAGTCGAGGCGACGCCGCCGCGTAGCGACGACGGACGCCGAGACGAGCACGTGACACCAGTGCCACCCTCTCTTAGTGTAACGCGAAGTCGGCGCGACATCGCCGCGTAGCGACGACGGACACCGAGACGCAGCACGTGACACCATTTCCTCCCTGTCTTTGCGTAACGCGAGTCGAGGCGGACGTCGTCGCGGTAGCGACGACGGATGCCGAGACGAGCACGTGACACCATTGCCTCCCTGTCTTAGCGTAACGCGGCTCGAGGCGGACGTCGTTGCGTAGCGACGACGGACGCCGAGACGAGCACGTGACACCATTGCCTCCCTGGCTTAGCGTAACGCGAGTCGAGGCGGACGACGTCGCGGTAGCGACGACGGACGCCGAGACGAGCACGTGACACCATTGCCTCCCTGTCTTAGCGTAACGCGAGTCGAGGTGGACGTCGTCGCGGTAACGACGACGGACGCCGAGACGAGCACGTGACACCAGTGTGAAAGTGCAACTAATCCCCGGGTGGTTTTGGTAATTAATAACAACATATATATCATTGAACTAATCATTTCTTGAGAATATTTCAGAAAGTTCAGTGATATGGGTATGGCAATGACTGATGATGTGGACCCCTCAAAATGCTAAGGAAAACATTGGCAAAAGCTCAAGACTCCATTTTTGGTTTAGTGATCCAAGATCACATTGAGTCCATAGGAAAGCCAATACTATTAAAAGGGGGTGAGGTTATGATGATGATCTGGTTGCTCTAAGTGCTTAGTGATTTATCTCTCAAACTATCAGCAATCTTTCATTCCAACATAAACACATAAGTAATCTCGGTCCCACCGATTCCAAACTCAGTCACACCGAGATGAACCCCGAGTAAGGCTAGTCCTCCGTGGACGTAGGCCATGATGGCATAGACAAGGTTGCTTCTTCGTGGACCCTTCGTGGGTGGAGCCCTCCGTGGACTCACAAGCCGCTACCCTCGTGGGTTGAAGTCTCCATCAACGTGATTGACGATAGCACCACCTATCGAAACCACGAGAAAAATCTCCGTGTCTCCAACTTGCGTTTGCTCTTCTCCACCTCTCATTTACTATACGTGCAATTTACTTTCCGCTGCCACAACTCTAGAATTGCATGTGTAGGGTGATACTTGACTTGGTTATCATTGTGAACTTGCTAAGAATCCACTCCAATCAAAAGGCAAAATTTTTAAGTTGTCAAGTAGTCTAATCACCCCCTCTAGACATACTTCCGATCCTACAAGTGGTATCGAGCTTTGGTCTCCATTGATTGGTTTCATTGCATTGACTCCATAAGCTTGGTTTCACAACCTAGGAGAGTATGGCGCCTAGTGAGGGTAATTTCAGAGAGGTCCTTACTTTGATGGTTCAAACTTTGCTAGTTGGAAACATAAAATGAAAATGCATATCCTTGACATAACCCCGCCGATGGGGCATTATTTGTGTTGGCTTGCAAGGTGAGTTCTTCAAGAAGGAAAAGTTCCGGATCGCGGCTTACCATGGATGAGTTGCGGATGTTACGTAACAATGCTCAAGCTTGTGACATTCTCTTCAATGCTTTGTGTCCCGAGGAGTTCAACAAGATCAGCCGCCTTGAGAATGCAAAAGAGATTTGGGATACTTTGGTCGAAATGCACGAAGGTACCGAGTCCGTGAAGGAATCAAAGCTAGATGTTCTTCAAGGTCACTTTGACAAGTTCAAGATGAAGGAAGGTGAAGGAGTCGCTGAAATGTATTCTAGGCTTGCTCTCATCACCAATGAGATGGCAGGCTTAGGAAGTGAAGAAATGACCGAATCGATTCATCATCAAGAAGATTCTCGAGCTTTGATGGAAAGTATGACACCGTGCACTTTGATCCAAATGATGCCAAACTACAAAGATCTCAAGCCTACCAAGTCATTGGAAGGATTGTTGCTCATGAGATGACACTTAAAGATAAGGAAGAGCTTCACAACAAGTCAAGTGGTGCTTACAAAGCTGCAGTTGAAGCTCCCACATCCTCAAGTGACAAGCTAGTTTCCAATGAAGAGATAAGCCTAATGGTGAAGAACTTCAACAAATTCTACAAGAGTAGAAGCAAGGAAAGAAGCTCAAAGTCTAGATCATATGATGAAAAGAGATCTTCTAGTCGTGATCGAAACTGCTATAATTGTGGAAGACCCTGACACTACTCAAATGAGTGTTCGACTCCCCATAAGAGAAGAGAAGAATTCCAAGAAGAAGAAGCTCAAGAGAAGAGTCGCCTCGAAAGGAGAGAAGGAGTAGAGATGATCGTTATGAACGAAGATCCTCTCGGAGAAGCAAGGATTCGGAAAGGAAAGACAAGTCATCAAGGAGCTATACAAGAAGAAAACATCAAGCTCATGTTGGTGAATGGGTTTCCGCCCGACTCGACAATCACTCCGAAAGAAGCTATCACTCCAACTCCGAATACAGTCAAGATGAAGGTGTTGCCGGTCTTGCTCTCGTGTCCTCCAACTCCAACTCCTATGACATATTTGATTCACCAAATGAGGGAATTGGAAGATGCTTCATGGCAAAAGGCCCCAAGGTATCACATCCTGAGTTTATTGACTTTGATAGTGATGAGGATGACTTGCTTGGTGAAGATGAGCTTTCACATGATAAATCTAGTGAGCTTAGCAATGATGAACATGCTAGTAGTCTTTATAGTCGAGAAGAGTCGAATGACAATGCTATGAAGGAGATTGAGCGTCTAACTAAAGAACTAAACACTCTTAAGTTAGCTCATGAAACAACTCAAGAAGATCATAGAGAGCTCCTAAGATCTCATGAGAAGCTACGCTTCGAGAAGCTCAATCTAGAGCAAGAACATGAGTTTCTAAAAGCTATCAATGACGATCTTCAAAGAAGAGTTCTTCATATCTTGCCAAACGACTTCTCTTGTCTAATTTCTTGCCACCTATCAAAACTAAGCATGACAAGCATAAGAAAAATTCTTCATCTAGTAGTAACAATAATCATGCTAAATCAAATGTTGTTACTTCTAGTAATTCTCTTGATTCCACTAACAATGTTTCAAGCCAAGTTTCACTTGAGCAAGAAAATAGTCTATTGAAAGGATTATAGAGAAAGGTGTCTACAAGAGTCTTGCCGAAGCAAAAGCTTTGAGGAAATTGTTCGCAAACAAGGAAGACACCGAAGAATCAAGGAATTGGTTTTGAGCGAAAGTTCAACGCCAAGGTGTTGAATGGGAAGAAGGTCAATATCCCACTCCAAAGTTCGTCTCTCAAGAGGAGAAGTATGATCCTACTTCTTCCAATGAGGAACAAGCTCAAGATGACCTTCCACCACAAGACCACAAGCTAAAAGGCAAGGACAAGCTTCAAGAGGAGATTGATGCATTCATTGAAGCACCCAAGGCCATGGTCAAGTGGGTTCCCAAGGCAACTTCAAGTTCTACTTCAACAAGCTCAACTACTACCCCAAGGATTCCCATCAAGATGATGTGGATCCCGAAGAAGAAGAACTAGAGAGTTCTTGAGGGTGACTCCGCCAATATACTTCACTCATATTCATTTTGGCGAGGACTTGTGCAATCAACTTCCACATCTTGCACTAGTTCATGGAGTCACAAACCCTCATGTTGGTAAGTCAAGGGACAAGGTAATCATCGCTTTCATGGACATCATCTATTGTGTACTTCAATCTATGTCCATGGATATTCTTGTTTGTTCCTTGTGGGACTAACCCATGTAGGTATTGAAAGTGCCCAATCCTAAGGATTGCTCCCAACTCTTGATGATCTTCATCAACATTGAGCATCCACATCTTCAACATCTACATGAAGTCTTCAACGACAACCCAAGGTTAGTTTGACCCTTTAAAAGGGGTTCTCACATCAAGGGGGAGCTTTGCTCTAAAGAAATGAGCTAAAGCATCTTCTAACGATGTGAACACATCAATGCTTTATGGAAAAGTGGTAACCCCACTTGTGCTTAAACGATGAGTATGACCTATGATCAAATGTTCTCATTTGACTCCTAAGTCAATATACTCATATATAGATGACCTAGTCATCGCCAAATTGTGTGCTAGCTGTTAGTGTTTTGTTTGTGCATGTTTGACACATATTTCATTTGCTATCTTATTGTGTGAGCATGTTGGATGCATGAGTTTAATCCATTCGAGGACATCCATTTGTTGCTTTGGTCTTTTGGCTTTCTTTCTTTTTGACCAAATGGATGGACAAGAATGCCTAAGTTCCTCCCCTAGCTATCTATGCTTTCTTGTCTCAAACTCTATTCATGCTTATATCACAAACTTTGAACAAGACTTTTTCGACAGACCGAGTGAGGAGCACTCGAGCCACCGATCCGTCAAAAGCCTAACTTCCAAAACCTTCTAAGTACTTTCGTCAAACCGATATACTCAAATCGACGCATCAAATCGCTTGATTGATCTAGGTTTTCACCTCGGTGAAACCGAAGTTTCAAATATCGGCGTGACTGGTGTGTAATCGCACGCAGCTAACCATCTCGGTCCCACCGAAGTTTTCAAACTCGGTCCCACCGACACCGGCGGTATATATACCCGAGGACAGCGCGCTGATTACTTCTTCAAACGCTCGCCTCAAACCCTTCATTGCCGCCGCTTTGGTCTCCGGATCGCCTCCGCCATCGCTCAGGCGCCGCCGCTGGTCTCCATCGCCGCCAACGGTCCTTCTCATCGCGCCGCTGCCGCCAGAGTGAAGCTCCACCGCATTGGGTGAGTTTCATCCTCTCGTGCTCCAAACGCTGATTCAATGCACGATAGGTGTTGTCATGTTTCTTGCCAAGATTGAGATCTCCCTATCCAGCCGCTTAGATCATAGAACAAAATTCGAGTGAAAATTTTAGGTTAGGTTTCCGCCAACACATCTCGGTGTGACCGATTCGACATTTTCGATCGACCGATTTGGCCTCGCCATTGACCGCACTTTTCGTTAAACCGAAGTTGTGCAATCGGTAAGACCAAGTGAAGATTTAGTGAAACCCTAGTGCTCTCGGCTAGACTGAAACCCATTTCGTCCAACCGAAAGTGGTGTATGTGGTCTGTTTAGACACTTCGGTTTCATCGAATTTATAGACTCGGTCGACCGACATGTATTCTGTGAAAACCTAAAACTAAAGTTTGAACTCATTCTTTTGCAAAATCCTCTCGCAGCTTGTGATAACTCTTCTATTCTCGCCTATACCTATTCTATTCACAAAGTTGTCACCATGTCTCGATGGAAGTGACAATGTAACAGGTCGAGTTGCCGCTGAGATTCCCGAGGCGGTGACAAGTCCGTAAGAAAGCAATTTTTCAGATGATGGAGAGAGAAGCACTCCAAGTGGATCGCCGCAACTGCTACTGTGGCTGTGAAGAAGAGGAATTCGATGAGGAGGATTCAGACTTTGTTGCGATGAGGAGATAACTTCTAAGCCAAAAGGCAAGTGGTTGCCAAGAGCTATCAAGGGCAACAACAAAGAAAGGCACAAGCAAGGTGACGAAATCCATCACTGCAAAGAAGCTCAAGATGGAAGTAGAAACCTCCAAAGAAGATCAAGAAAACTTCCAAGAGGAAGAGGAAAGTTCATGAAGAAGCCGATGATGATGATTCGACGAGGAAGCACCTCACCTCCTCGTAAGCGTGGTTGATGGGAGATGCCATCGTAAGGAGCACCCACAAAAGCTAAGCAATCAGCTCCAAAGAAAGGCAGCCCAAGCCAAACCAACTGCCAAGCCAAAGAAGACTGTGAGGAACATACCGCTTCAGAGAAGAAGAAGGACAACGTGCCACCGCAGAATCGATGATGAGGCACATGTTTTGCTCAAGCTCGCATGTAAACCGCCAGCTCATAATGAAGCTCATCCTCGAGCTGAAAATATGAAAGAGAGGAAGGATAAAGGTCTCAGTGCTATGGAGGCAAGTTGATCCATATGCCACCAGAGAAGAACAGCAGCTGACTCAAGATTCCACACAAGAGAGCAACAAGACTTTTATGAGACAAAGGCTCATGGATAAGAAGCCAATTGTTGCCGACACCAGATATGTAGACCGGGATTACATCGACAAGGAAGAGCACAGAGACTACTTCCCACATGTGCATGAAAGCTTCACCGCTTGGGATTGCAGAGTTTGTTGGTCGGTTGATCGCTTGGAATGACGAGATGATCATGCGCTTCTATGCCACCGCACACTTCTATCCAGATGGCGTAATTGTATGGATGATGTATGGCGTAGATTCCATTCAACTGTTGAAGAATGGAGAGCATTGCTGAATGCACCAGATCAAGGGATGATGATGTTGATGTGAATGGCATTCCAAGAAAAATCATGAGTCAATGAAGAACATGTACAATGAGGTAAAAGAGAAGGATGTTGAGATATGGAAGCTTGGTTCATTCTATTATCTTCGTGCAGGTCTCCCAACCACCAACACCATTCGAGGCATACTTTGATGCCTAAGTCGAGACCACCGCATGATAAGAGGGTATTCTATCAACATGCTGCACATTCTAGATCAAGACACCTTTAAGGTGATGGACCCGATAGTTGAGACTATCAAGAGGACAAAGAATGACCGTAAGAGGTCGTGGGGTTTGCTCCGCATATTCAGATGCTCATTAATGCCAAGTTTGGCACGGACACCTACCGTTGGATAGACCCCACTTGCCACCGCAACCCTAACATGAGGATAACGAGGTTGTGATGACCGAGGATGCTCCCACATCCAGAGAAGGACATGCTAAGTCCGGTTGCCAAACAAGCTAAAGCCGAGAAGGAAGCAGCAGAAAGCCCAAGAGCGCTGCGTAACAACTTCTTGAAGCCACTCGAGAATTGAGCTACGCCTGCCAAAGATAGTGCGCCTCAGAGAGCCTTGAGAGGATAGTTGAAGATAAGTTCCATGCTCGACGCTGTCGATCAAGTGCGTGTCACCGCCAACAAGCTTGAGGCGACATCGAGGAAGCTAAGAGGAAAAGGCAGAGCTCATGAGAGAGATGGAAGATGATATGGTCCAGATGACTATGAGCAGCCTGCCCAAAGGCCCACAAAGCCCAGATCACCGCTATTCCAAAGGTCGCACCCTGGCTACTACATCAAGACCTCCTACAGCTCCATCGGCCCAAAGACTAGCTCCAAGATCCACTCCTCCAGCTCCACAGACTTCAGCAGAAGCTTTGCAGATGCAGCTATCTCCACTCCATCGACGCAGACAGAGCCGCCAGCAGAGTCCCGAGTGACGATTAGCTCTATACCTTTCAACTTTTGGTAACTTGTTGCCAAAGGGGAGAAATTGTATAGATCATAGGGCTTCGAGAGAGAGAGTGCTCGCTTTTTGCTCTTTCGCTTATGGGTTTTCCTTGAGATACTTTTGAGTTCTTTGAGATACTTCGTGTGTTTGATACTACGCTTGTTTCTATCTTGATGAGTGCTTGATCATACTGTGCTTAATGTGTGCTTGATGCTTATCATATTCCATTCATATCTTGTATGATCATTTGCTCATGTCTTGGTGATTGGGTGCATGTTATTCATTCTTATCATTTTGTGCGCCCACCAAGATGTATGTGACATGGAAGAGTAACCCATGATCCTAATCGATTGTGCATTTGCATTCAAACGCAAATCTTAAATAATGCACAATTTAGGGGAGCTCTTGCTTATCACATACTTCTCAAAGCTTATTTATGTTATTCATTGATTATATCATTTGTCGAAGTTTTGATCTATATGTTGTCATCAATTACCAAAAGGGGAGATTGAAAGTGCAACTAATCCCGGTGGTTTTGGTAATTAATAACAACATATATATCATTGAACTAATCATTTCTTGAGAATATTTCAGAAAGTTCAAGGATATGGGTATGGCAATGACCGATGATGTGGACCCTCAAAATGCTAAGGAAAACATTGGCAAAAGCTCAAGACTCCATTTTTGGTTTAGTGATCCAAGATCACATTGAGTCCATAGGAAAGCCAATACTATTAAAAGGGGTGAGGTTATGATGATGATCCGTTGCTCTAAGTGCTTAGTGATTTATCTCTCAAACTATCAGCAATCTTTCATTCCAACATAAACACATAAGTAATCTCGGTCCCACCGATTCCAAACTCACCACACCGAGATGAACCACCTCACCATATACCCAAACCCTAAGAATCTCGGATTTTCCGATTCCAAACTCGGTCATACCGAAATTGGTGTTGCAAGCTTTTGTAACCTTCAGACTCAAATCGGTGTCACCGAGATGAGAAAGTCGGTCCCACCGAAATTGGCAAACCCTAGACTTTGGAAGAATCGGACTAACCGAGATTGTATTTTCGGTCCCACGAAAATCCCAACGCTCACAAGATTTGAACTTTCGGTCTCACCGAGTTGTCAACTTCGGTCCGACCGAGATTGGTCAAATGTGTAACGGTTGGATTTTGTGTGGAGGCTATAAATACCCTCCACCTCCTCTTCATTCGTGGAGAGAGCCATCGAAAGAACTACCACTCCTACCTTACATTTCGAGAAGAAAACTACCTACCCTTGTGTTGAGATCAAGTTGCTCCACTCCCACCATATGAAACTTGATTTCTAGCCTTCCCAAGTTGCTTTCCACTCAATCCTTTCTTCCACCACAGCCAAATCAAGGAGGAGAGTTGAGTGTTGGGGAGATTATCATTTGAAGCACAAGAGCAAGGAGTTCATCATCACCAACCCCATCTATTACCTTTTGGAGGGTGGTGCCTCCTAGATTGGTTAGGTGTCGCTTGGGAGCCTCCGCCATGATGTGGAGTTGAACCAAGGAGTTTGTAAGGGCAAGGAGATCGCCTACTGTGAAGATCTACCCCGAGTAAGGCTAGTCCTCCGTGGACGAGGCCATGATGGCATAGACAAGGTTGCTTCTTCGTGGACCCTTCGTGGGTGGAGCCTCCGTGGACTCAAGGCAGCCGCTACCCTCCGTGGGTTGAAGTCTCCATCAACGTGATTGACGATAGCACCACCTATCGGAACCACGAGAAAAATCTCCGTGTTCCAACTTGCGCTTGCTCTTCTCCACCTCTCATTTACTATACGTGCAATTTACTTTCCGCTGCCACAACTCTAGAATTGCATGTAGGGTGATACTTGACTTGGTTATCATTGTGAACTTGCTAAGAATCCACTCCAATCAAAAGGCAAAATTTTTAAGTTGTCAAGTAGTCTAATCACCCCCCCCTCTAGACATACTTCCGATCCTACACAGTGCCTCCCTGTCTTAGCGTAATGTGAGTCGAGATGACGACGCCGCCATGTAGCGACGATCGACGCCGAGACGCAGCATGTGACACCATTGCCACCCCTGTCTTAGCGTAACGCGAAGTTGAGGCGACGCCGCCGCGTAGCGACGACGGACGCCGAGACGAGCACGTGACACCATTGCCACCTCGTCTTAGCGTAATGTGAGTCGAGGCGACGCCGCCGCGTAGCGACGATCGACGCCGAGACGCAGCATGTGACACCATTGCCACCCTGTCTTAGCGTAACGCGAGTCGAGGCGGACGTCGTCGCGGTAGCGACGACGGACGCCGAGACGAGCACGTGACACCATTGCCACCCTGTCTTAGCGTAACGCGAGTCAAGGCGACGCCGCCGCGTAGCGACGACGGACGCCGAGACGCAGCACGTGACACCATTGCTGCCTCGTCTTAGCGTAACGCGAAGTCGAGGCGGACGCCGCCGCGTAGCGACGACGGACGCCGAGACGCAGCACGTGACACCAGCGCCACCTCGTCTTAGCGTAACGCGAAGTCGAGGCGACGCCGCCGCGTAGCGACGACGACACCGAGACGCAGCACGTGACACCATTTCTACCTCGCTTTAGCGTAACGCGAAGTCGAGGCGACGCCGCCGCGTAGCGACGACGACGCCGAGACGCAGCACGTGACACCATTGCCTCCTCGTTTAGCGTAGCGTAACGCGAAGCGAGAGGCGACGCCGCCGCGGTAGCGACGACGACGCCGAGACGAGCACGTGACACCATTGCCTCCTGCTCTTAGCGTAACGCGAAGTCGAGGCGATGTCGCCGCGTAGCGACGACGGACGCCGAGACGAGCACGTGACACCATTGCCACCTCGTCTTAGCATAACGCGAAGTCGAGGCGACGCCGCCGCGTAGCGACGACGACGCCGAGACGCAGCACGTGACACCAGCCTACCACCTCGTCTTAGCGTAACGCGAAGTCGAGGCGACGCCGCCGCGTAGCGACGACGACGCCGAGACGCGAGCACGTGACACCAGTGCCACCTCGCCTTAGCGTAACGCGAAGTCGAGGCGACGCCGCCGCGTAGCGACGACGGACGCCGAGACGCAGCACGTGACACCATTGCCACCTGTCTTAGCATAACGCGAAGTCGAGGGACGCCGCCGCGTAGCGACGACGACGCCGAGACGAGCACGTGACACCATTGCCACCCTGTCTTAGCGTAACGCGAAGTCGAGGCGACGCCGCCGCGTAGCGACGACGACGCCGAGACGCAGCACGTGACACCAGTGCCACCCTGTCTTAGCGTAACGCGAAGTCGAGGCGACGCCGCCGCGTAGCAACGACGACGCCGAGACGAGCACGTGACACCATTGCCACCTCGCTATAGCGTAACGCGAAGTCGAGGCGACGCCGCCGCGTAGCGACGACGGACGCCGAGACGCAGCACGTGACACCATTGCCACCTCGTCTTAGCGTAACGCGAAGTCGAGGCGACGACGCCGCCGCGTAGCGACGACGGACGCCGAGACGCAGCACGTGACACCATTGCCTCCTCGTCTTAGCGTAACGCGAAGTCGAGGCGACGACGCCGCGTAGCGACGACGACGCCGAGACGAGCACGTGACACCAGTGCTCGCCGTTTTAGCGTAACGCGAAGTCGAGGCGACGCCGCCGCGTAGCGACGACGGACGCCGAGACAAGCACGTGACACCATTGCCACCCTAGCTTAGCGTAACGCGAGTCGAGGCGGACGTCGTCGCGGTAGCGACGACGACGCCGAGACGAGCACGTGACACCAGTGCCTCCTTGTCTTAGCGTAACGCGAGTCGAGGCGACGCCGCCGCGTAGCGACGACGACGCCGAGACGCAGCACGTGACACCAAGCGCCGCCTGTTTTAGCGTAACGCGAAGTCGAGGCGACGCCGCCGCGTAGCGACGACGACGCCGAGACGAGCACGTGACACCATTGCCACCTCGTCTTAGCGAAACGCGAAGTCGAGGCGACGCCGCCGCCGTAGCGACGACGGACGCCGAGACGCAGCACGTGACACCATTGCCTCCCGTCTTAGCGTAACGCGAAGTCGAGGCGACGCCGCCGCGTAGAGACGACGGACACCGAGACGCAGCACGTGACACCATTGCTATCCTGCGCTTTAGCGTAACGCGAAGTCGAGGCGACGCCGCCGCGTAGCGACGACGACGCCGAGACGAGCACGTGACACCATTGCCACCTCGCTCTTAGCGTAACGCGAAGTCGAGGCGACATCGCCGCGTAGCGACGACGGACGCCGAGACAAGCACGTGACACCAGTGCCACCTCGTCTTAGCGTAACGCGAAGTCGAGGCGGACGCCGCCGCGTAGCGACGACGACGCCGAGACGCAGCACGTGACACCAGTGCTACCTCGTCTTAGCGTAACGCGAAGTCGAGGCGACGTCGCGACGCCGCCGCGTAGCGACGACGACGCCGAGACGAGCACGTGACACCATTGCTTCCTCGTTTTAGCGTAACGCGAAGTCGAGGCGACGCTATCGCGGTAGCGACGACGGACGCCGAGACGAGCACGTGACACCATTGCCACCTCGTTTTAGCGTAACGCGAAGTCGAGGCGACGCCGCCGCGTAGCGACGACGACGCCGAGACGAGCACGTGACACCATTGCCTCCTGTTTTAGCGTAACGCGAAGTCGAGGCGACGACGCCGCGTAGCGACGACGGACGCCGAGACGAGCACGTGACACCATTGCCTCCTCGTTTTAGCGTAACGCGAAGTCGAGGCGACGCCGCCGCGTAGCGACGACGGACGCCGAGACGCAGCACGTGACACCAGCGCCTCCTCGTTTTAGCGTAACGCGAAGTCAAGTTCGACGCCGCCGCGTAGCAAGGACGGACGCCGAGACGAGCACGTGATACCATTGCCACCTCGTTTTAGCGTAACGCGAAGTCGAGGCGGACGCCGCCGCGTAGCGACGACGGACGCCGAGACGAGCACGTGACACCAGTGCCACCCTTTCTTAGCGTATCGCGAGTTGAGGCGGACGTCGTCGCGGTAACGACGACGGACGCCGAGACGAGCACGTGACACCAGTGCCTCCCTGTCTTAGCGTAACGCGAGTCGAGGCGGACGTCGTCGCGGTAGCGACGACTGACGCCGAGACGAGCACGTGACACCATTGCCACCCTGTCTTAGCGTATCGCGAAGTCGAGGCGACGCCGCCGCGTAGCGACGACGGACGCCGAGACGCAGCACGTGACACCATTGCCACCCTCGTCTTAGCGTAACGCGAAGTCGAGGCGACGCCGCCGCGTAGCGACGACGACGCCGAGACGCAGCACGTGACACCAGCGCTGCCTCTGTCTTAGCGTAACGCGAAGTCGAGGCGACGCCGCCGCGTAGCGACGACGGACGCCGAGACGCAGCACGTGACACCAGTGCCACCTCGCCTTAGCGTAACGCGAAGTCGAGGCGACGCCGCCGCGTAGCGACGACGACGCCGAGACGCAGCACGTGACACCATTTCTCCTCGCTTTAGCGTAACGCGAAGTCGAGGCGACGCCGCCGCGTAGCGACGACGGACGCCGAGACGAACACGTGACACCATTGCCTCCCTCGTTTTAGCGTAACGCGAAGTCGAGGCGACGCCGCCGCGTAGCGACGACGACGCCGAGACGCAGCACGTGACACCATTGCCTCCTCGCTTTAGCGTAACGCGAAGTCGAGGCGATGTCGCCGCGTAGCGACGACGACGCCGAGACGAGCACGTGACACCATTGCCACCTCGCCTTAGCATAACGCGAAGTCGAGGCGACGCCGCCGCGTAGCGACGACGGACGCCGAGACGAGCACGTGACACCAAGTGCCACCTCGCTTTAGCGTAACGCGAAGTCGAGGCGACGCCGCCGCGTAGCGACGACGACGCCGAGACGCAGCACGTGACACCATTGCCACCTCGCCTTAGCGTAACGCGAAGTCGAGGCGACGCCGCCGCGTAGCGACGACGGACGCCGAGACGAGCACGTGACACCAGCGCTACCCTCGTCTTAGCGTAACGCGAAGTCGAGGCGACGCCGCCGCGTAGCGACGACGACGCCGAGACGCGAGCACGTGACACCATTGCCACCCACGTCTTAGCGTAACGCGAAGTCGAGGCGACGCCGCCGCGTAGCGACGACGGACGCCGAGACGCAGCACGTGACACCATTGCCACCTCGTCATTAGCGTAACGCGAAGTCGAGGCGACGCCGCCGCGTAGCGACGACGGACGCCGAGACGCAGCACGTGACACCATTGCCACCTGCGTCTTAGCGTAACGCGAAGTCGAGGCGACGCCGCCGCGTAGCGACGACGACGCCGAGACGAGCACGTGACACCATTGCTTCCCTCGTTTAGCGTAACGCGAAGTCGAGGCGACGACGCCACGGTAGCGACGACGACGACGCCGAGACGAGCACGTGACACTAGTGCTCGCCGTTTTAGCGTAACGCGAAGTCGAGGCGACGCCGCCGCGTAGCGACGACGACGCCGAGACGCAGCACGTGACACCATTGCCACCCTATCTTAGCGTAACGCGAAGTCGAGGCGACGCCGCCGCGTAACGCATTTAGGACGCCGAGACGAGCACGTGACACCATTGCTTCCCTCGTTTAGCGTAATGCGAGTCGAGGCGACGCTATCGCGTAGCGACGATCGACGCCGAGACGAGCACGTGACACCATTGCCACCCTCGTCTTAGCGTATCGCGAAGTCGAGGCGACGCCGCTGCCTTAGCGTAGCGACGACGGACGCCGAGACGAGCACGTGACACCATAGCCACCTCGTCTTAGCGTAACGCGAAGTCGAGGCGACGCCGCCGCGTAGCGACGACGACGCCGAGACGAGCACGTGACACCAGTGCCGCCTCGTTTTAGCGTAACGCGAAGTCGAGGCGACGCCGCCGCGTAGCGACGACGACGCCGAGACGCAGCACGTGACACCATTGCCACCTCGTCTTAGCGAATCGCGAAGTCGAGGCGACGCCGCCGCCGTAGCGACGACGGACGCCGAGACGAGCACGTGACACCATTGCCTCCATGCCTTAGCGTAACGCGAAGTCGAGGCGACGCTGCCGCGTAGAGACGACGGACGCCGAGACGCAGCACGTGACACCAGCGCTATCCCGCCTTAGCGTAACGCGAAGTCGAGGCGACGCCGCCGCGTAGCGACGACGGATGCCGAGACGAGCACGTGACACCATTGCCACCCTCGTCTTAGCGTAACGCGAAGTCGAGGCGACATCGCCGCGTAGCGACGACGGACGCCGAGACAAGCACGTGACACCAGCACCACCTCGTTTTAGCGTAACGCGAAGTCGAGGCGACGCCGCCGCGTAGCGACGACGACGCCGAGACGCAGCACGTGACACCAGTGCTACCTCGTTTTAGCGTAACGCGAAGTCGAGGCGACGCCGCCGCGTAGCGACGACGACGCCGAGACGCAGCACGTGACACCATTGCCTCCTCGTCTTAGCGTAACGCGAAGTCGAGGCGACGCTATCGCGCGTAGCGACGACGGACGCCGACGACGTGACACCATTGCCACCCGTTTTAGCACGTGACACCATTGCCACCATTGCTTTAGCTTAGAAGTCGCGAAGTCGAGGCGACGCCGCCGCGGACACCAGCGACGACGACGCCGAGACGCAGCATGTGACACCATTGCTCTCCTCGTCTTAGCGTAACGCGAAGTCGAGGCGACGACGCCGCGTAGCGACGACGACGCCGAGACGCAGCACGTGACACCATTGCCTCCTCGTCTTAGCGTAACGCGAAGTCGAGGCGACGCCGCCGCGTAGCGACGACGGACGCCGAGACGAGCACGTGACACCAGCGTTTCCCTCGTCTTAGCGTAACGCGAAGTCAAGTTCGACGCCGCCGCGTAGCAAGGACGACGCCGAGACGAGCACGTGATACCATTGCCACCCTGCCTTAGTGTAACGCGAAGTCGAGGCGACGCCGCCGCGTAGCGACGACGGACGCCGAGACGAGCACGTGACACCAGTGCCACCATGTCTTAGCGTAACGCGAGTCGAGGCGGACGTCGTCGCGGTAGCAACGACGATTGCCGAGACAAGCACGTGACACCATTGCCACCCTGTCTTAGCGTAACACGAAGTCGAGGCGACGCCGCCGCGTAGCGACGACGACGCCGAGACGCAGCACGTGACACCATTTCTCCTCGTTTAGCGTAACGCGAAGTCGAGGCGACGACGCCGCGTAGCGACGACGGACGCCGAGACGCAGCACGTGACACCATTGCCTCCTCGTTTTAGCGTAATGCGAAGTCGAGGCGACGCCGCGCGTAGCGACGACGGACGCCGAGACGAGCACGTGACACCATTGCCTCCTCGCTTTAGCGTAACGCGAAGTCGAGGCGATGTCGCCGCGTAGCGACGACGGACGCCGAGACGCAGCACGTGACACCATTGCCACCCTGTCTTAGCATAACGCGAAGTCGAGGCGGACGCCGCCGCGTAGCGACGACGACGCCGAGACGCAGCACGTGACACCAGTGCCACCTGTCTTAGCGTAACGCGAAGTCGAGGCGACGCCGCCGCGTAGCGAGCGACGACGACGCCGAGACGCCACCTCGCCTTAGCGTAACGCGAAGTCGAACACCAGTGCCACCTCGTTTTAGCGTAACGCGAAGTCGAGGCGACGCCGCCGCGTAGCGACGACGACGCCGAGACGAGCACGTGACACCATTGCCACCTCGTCTTAGCGTAACGCGAAGTCGAGGCGACGCCGCCGCGTAGCGACGACGGACGCCGAGACGCAGCACGTGACACCATTGCCACCTCGTCTTAGCGTAACGCGAAGTCGAGGCGACGCCGCTGCGTAGCGACGACGACGCCGAGACGCAGCACGTGACACCATTGCCTCCTGTCTTTTAGCGTAACGCGAAGTCGAGGCGACGACGCCGCGTAGCGACGACGGACGCCGAGACGAGCACGTGACACCATTGCCTCCCTGTCTTAGCGTAACGCGAGTCGAGGCGGACGTCGTCGCGGTAGCGACGACGGACGCCGAGACAAGCACGTGACACCATTGCCACCCTATCTTAGCGTAACGCGAGTCGAGGCGGACGTCGTCGCGGTAACGACGACGGACGCCGAGACGAGCACGTGACACCAGTGCCTCCCTGTCTTAGCGTAATGTGAGTCGAGGCGGACGTCGTCACGGTTGTCACATCCCCAGTTCAGGCCTTGCTTGTCTTTGCTTTATCATCCATGCATCATGTTTAAATTTTATGAAACTTGAAATGGGGATTGCCTAAACCCTAGCATCAAAGGAATTCACTAGGTTCAACTAAAATATTTTCAGTGATTTCCAAATGGCTTTAAAAAATGTTCATCATTTCGGGAAAATGCTAGAACCATAACCAGAGGTGTCGCACATTTTCCATGACATATTTGGGCTCTGAATTAAATCATATGGTATTTTCATTTGGGCATTTGAATACTATAAAATATTTGAAATGCTCAAATAATCATAAACTAAAATGTTTACTGTTGGTTATATTCTAAACAGTAGCCATGATTAGTTTCATGATTTTTGAAACTGCCTGAGTATTTTTAATAAAGCCCTAAAATTTACAGAATAATAGAAAATAGAATTAAATAGAAATAGGAGAGAGAGAGAAACCTACCTGGCCCAGCTCCTCCAGCCACTTACCTGGCGCCACCAACCGCCCAACATGCCCACCAACCACCGCTGCTCCTCCTGGCGCCATCGGACAGGGCGCTGCCCGACGCTACAGCGCCTCCAGCGCCACGCGAGCTCCTCGCCTCTGCCTCCTCGCCGCCTCTGGTTGCCTCCAAGACGCCACGCAGCCTCGCCGACCGCCTCACTCTCTCCCGCTCTCTCCTCCTCCGCTTCTCCCTCATGGCCGAAGGCAATTGCCGCCGCCGACGCTGCTCGCCATGCCACAGCCACCGCCCCACCTCCCCGACGTGTCCCAAAGGTCCGCTGCATCTTCCTCTTCCTTCCACCGAAGCTACACGGGCGCGGAGGCCCTCGATCGACGCCGCTTCTTCATCATTCGCCGCCGTCACGAGATCCTCGCCGCCCGGCGCCGCCCGACGCTTCGCCCCGCCGCTCAGACCGCCAACTCTCCGTGAGCTCTCTTCCTTCTCCCTAGCCACGCCGCCGAGCTGCCCCTCAACCCGCTGCCATCACGACCAGAGCTCGGCTCACCGCCATGTCGCCGCCGTACAAGTCCATCGGAGCTCAAATCGAGCACGCCACCGCCAGCATGTCTACCACGGGCCGTAGCAACCACCCGCTACTTTTTTCGTGCCTCGCAACGCCGGAACGACCGACGTCTCAACTCCGCCGCCACGACGTGCTTGCCGCCGCCGCCTCCGCCACCCCAGTTCCCGCCACCACCACCACTAGATGCGCGGAGCAAGGGCTTCAACGAGCCCAAGCACGGCCTCGCCTGCGTTCTCAGAAGGCGTGTTCCGACGGCCGCCACTGCCTGGCCTCGCCCGGCGACTCGACGCCGGATCGCCTTTGGCCGACCAGTGATTTGACCTCGGTCATCGACGCAGGCCTGTGCCCCTGCCTAATTATCATTAGTTTAGTTAGCGCTAATTAACTTTCGCTAACCCACCGACTCACGACATGTGGGCCCGCCCCGCCGACATATTAGTTAGTGTTAGTTAGGGCTAATTAACTCCGCTAATTAATCGAGACATCGACGATGGGCCCCATCGTCGGTTTGACCTCGAGGCGCCAGCTGACTCGGCCGACATCACATCGACGTCAGTCGACGCAATTAATCATTTTCTGTTTTAAAATAAATCAGAAATTCCGTAAAATGATTTAAACTTCAAAATTCATAGAAATTTAACCGTAGCTCGATTGAAATAATTTATATATGAAAATGATCGAAAAATCTAATCTATCCATCTGCACTGGTTTCATGCATGTTTAAACAACTTAACCTTGCTGTTTAGTGCAAAACATGATAAGGCACTATTTGAATTCATAACTTGAATTTGGGGTTGAACCTTTGCTCAATATGACCCAAATCCATCTGGTTGCAGCTTGCATTAGCCCAAAACACATTCATATTGCCATGTCATAGCATGCATCATATTGTGCATTGCATTGATCGTGTTTCTTCTCTTGCTTGCGGTATTGTTCCTCTCGATAGACGTGGTTTCGACGATGTGATCGCTGACACCGATGAAGACTCAATGTTATCTTCGGTGCTGTGCAAGCAAAACCTCCTTGTTCATTCCGACATAATCCCACTCTCTCGCCTCCTGCTTCTCTTTATCTTGCATTAGGACAACAACGATTCATCTGTTACTTGCCATGTAGTAGCTGAACCCCTTTATCCTTTGCATGACCTGTCATTCCACAAGAATAGATGAAACCCACTAGCATGAGTAGGAGTTGTTTGAGCCTCTTGTGCCTACTCATACATGCTTGTTTGTCATGCCTGCCATCGCTTAGAGTTGAGTCGGTCTCGATTCATCGAGGATGAATCGAGGTGTGTGAACATGTCCTACTGTGTGTGCGCTAAGTGTGTGAACACGATTTGGTAAAGGTATCGGTGAGAGGCCATGTAGGAGTACATGGTGGGTTGTCTCATTGAAGCCGTCCTTAGGAACTGAGTTCGTGTTTGTGATCCATGATTCAGCTACTACCATGCATTGGGCCCTCAAATATGACCCCGCCGACTTCTTACTCACCCTTGTCCTTTGTCCAGAGTTGCAAGTAGTTTCGTGTTTGTAGTATGTCGGAGGCCGTGGCGCAAGGTCTGGCCGAGGGGTGGGCTGTGATGTGGTAGGCACGTGGCGGGTAAACCGGCGCCTGCTTGGTGTCACGGAACCTGCTCACATCGCTTGGGGCTGTGAGCGAAACTTCGCCGAACTCCTCATAGATGGAACCCAAATAGGCGATAAACCCGGACTAGGGACTTGAGTGTTCAGGTAGGTCGTGGTCTACACCCACGCCTTTAACGCTTGAAGTCTGCCGAGCACATGTCGTGTCGCACGCCAAGTGGTGGAAACATGTATGAAGAAGTACACCCGCAGGTTAATATGATCTATTCAATAGCCGTGTCCGCTGTAATGGACTTCTCGGTTGCCTATAACAGTTCATAGACAAGTGAAAGTGGATACTCTAAAATACGCAAGATAAGCGTGAGTGCTATGGATGGCGTTCTCGAGAGAGACGGAGCGGATCCATAGTGGTCTATCGATATGGTGAATATGTGGACTCGTAGCGCCACCTCAAAGAGTTACTTGCAAATGTAGTTTAGGATAGCCACCGAGTCAAAGCTGGCTTGTCATTGTTAAACTCCACCATCCCTTTTGTTGATAATGATGCATATGT
>JAHHZJ010003955.1:0-136659 GCA_021437245.1 Aegilops speltoides | reverse complement strand
CGCCAATGATCCAAGATGATCTTATATGACAATCTTAATGTTGTATGATGCTATGCTTGTTGCTTATAAGCTCTTTGCTTATCTTTCCTCTTTGCTTAAAAGCTTGAGTGGCTCTTTCTCTTTGAGCTCTTTTCTTATGCAAACTTGACTTAACTAAGATAGCAATTGTGTATGATGACAACTTTGTGACACACAAGTTGATTCCAGATATGCACCTCGCTTGTATGTATGATATGGTGTATGCAACTAATGTGCACAAGTCACGCTGTCGCAATACTCAAAGTCTAGTCTCGTGGGTAAGCAATGCAAAAGATGGTATATGATGGTTATCAATGCAATTGCAAGGTATGACAAAGATGTCGCCGATGTTACCGTCCAGAGCTGAAGATGAGTAGCCAACCAAAATGAGCGTTGTTGTTGATGTCACACCGCGCTTAGATAGTCAAACACAAAAGGACATGGAAATCTCACTCAAATTGTCGAACTCAAAATCGAATGGTAGTACGGAGGTTGAGTCTTGGGTTTGGCAAGTGGAAATGGTGGTGGATAGGGCGGAAGGTATATATGTGTGGATGGTGGTGGTGGATGGGGCTGCAGAATCTGCAGCTTGGCAGAGGAAGCCGGATGATCCGGCCAGAGCGGATGATCCGGCGAAGTCCGATGATCCGGCAGGTCAACCACGCACGGAACTGCTCGAAGAACACGAAATGGGTGGAAATTGACGATTTCGGGATTTTGGTGGATTTGAGGGGAGAAGGTGGGAAAACACAAGATCCACGAAGTTACACAATCAATCCACGGATCAAAAACAACAAAATATCATCAAAACTAACAAATCACAAAAAATTTGGGGGTTTTTGGGGATTTTCGGTTTTAGGACGAAAACAACAAAATCAAGCTAGAAATCACGAGGTAGGGCTCCAAAAACGTGATCAACGTGGCTCATGATACCATATGATGTAGGGTGGAACCCTAATTCGCCGATCTTTCACGCTTGAGGGGATCCTATGGAGGAACACGAAGAACGCGCGAAGAACGAGAGGAAATCACGGGAAGAACAAGAGAGACACTCAACCGACAAGAGATCAATCACACAAGGTCTAGATCATCGAGCACGAGTGATACATGGTTCAAAATCAACAAAGGAAAGATACAAAGGTAGCCGTTTTCTCCCGGAGGAGGTCTTGAATCCACGAGGGATCTTCCTTAGAGGGGTCTTGAACTGATGGATCTTCTCCTAGACGGAGGTCCCGATCTCCGTGGAGAAGTACCGTGGATGAGCAAAGGCTCACACACAAATATGAGCTAATCCAATGCTCAGTCTCAAAGTGAGGAGAGGGGTCCTATATAGAGTCTGGGCGAAGGGTCATGGGCTCAGCTCTAACACGCTGCTCAGCAGCGCCGCCGACGATCCGGCGACGGTCCGGATGATCCGGCTAGTCCGAATGATCCGGTGGGGCCCGATGGTCCGGTGCTCCTGGTGACGGCGCTGGACGGATGTCCGGCTGGGGTCCGGACGTCGGGGTCCGATGATCCGCCTGGGTCCGGATGATCCGCTCAGCTGGAGGTTCTGCTGCTTTTCGGTGGAGTTAGCCGGATCGTCCGACCGGGTCCGGATCATCCGGCTGTGTCCGATCGTCGGCCTCTGTCCGGATCGCCGCCTCCCCGGTACTTGTTGCTTTCTCCTTCCGCCTTCACGATGTCTTCCGCTCGATTCTCCTTGCTTCTTGCTCTTCATGGTCGACTCCTTGGTGCCCGAGTATGCATAGAGTTTCCGCTTGAGGTAGTAACCATGTCTCATGTGAATCAAGGAGAGTTGTGAGAGGATTGATGTCACTCGTTTCAAGAGCTCTTGCACGTGCTCGAGTCATCGGTCCTTGTGGTGTTGTAGGTGTTGATGTAGAGTCCACGGGATGATGGAAGGATGCTCCGCGATCACTCCCTTCTTTGTTCTAGGTAAACCTAAAACAAAGTCCATAGATATATCCTCCCAAGGAACACTAGGTAGTGCAAAGGCATATATAAACCATGAGGATTGAGTCGACTTAGCTTTTTGACATGTAGTGCAATGAGCAAAAAACGCTCAACATCCCATCTCATCTTTGACCAAAAGAAATGTAGCAAGTACGCCCTCCGCCTTTGATGAGGACATGACTACCTTTGATAAGACCAAAAATATTGCATACATGCATATTTGTCGTGATTTCTAGTGCAAACTATTCAATAATATATTTATGTTATCCGTAACAAAAATACTTTTACATACTTTTGTGTTTTGTCTAATTGTAGGTGTATGGGACATTTGTACAATTCACATATGAAGATAAGGGAAAAGGAGAAGTTTAGGTGCTGTTCAAAAGTCTTCTCACGCTACTTTTGGGCCAAGAGAAGATAGAGTCCAAGTCTCTCATGTTTCGATTCAGATTCGACTGCATGTACATACCTGACTCAAAACGCCAACAACTTTTTCAACGGATTCGAATTGGGTGATTCTTTTTGTTGGAAAGTAGATTTCATGCTCTTTCCAAGACAATTGAATCACCTTAAAATCCGTCCGAGCGTTGAGTTATGGACAAACAACTGACGCGCACTGAATCCGAGTCAAACACAAGTCCAAAGGTGTTACGCCACCTCCACTTGGGCCCATTGGCCTTGTACGACCTAGGTTAGTTTTAGGCTGCCTTGGGACGCCCTCCCACCTCCTTGGCCGCCACCCTTGCTCCTATATAAGTAGATCCATCTAGTAGATTTTCCCTTGGGATTTGTTTAGTTAAGTTAGCCATTGCAACTTCGTACTTCGCTTGTGTCCAACGACCGCACCAAGACCGCTACTTGGATCCCCACCTTTATCAATACTTCATACATACCGCAATATTCAGATTGCTTTTATCATATTCTTGCTTGTTCTTCGATTGCTTGCGGAATAGACCTTCGTGGTCAGTTGATTGTGCTCCGCATGGGTCAATAACCTCTGGAGTTGGTTTAGCGATTGCAAGGCGCAACATTGTGCACGCTTGTAGTCGGATCGCCAAAGTCGCTCCACCAAATCGATAGTTATCATCTCATCGAAAGATCGGACACCCCGCCTATCAAGTAGTTAAAAGTTAGCCATTGCAACTTCGTACTTCGCTTTGTGTCCAACGACTGCACTCAAGACCGCTACGGATCCCCACCTTTATCAATACTTCATACATACCGCAATATTCAGATTGCTTTTATCATATTCTTGCTTGTTCTTCATTGCTTGGTGACTAGACCTTCGTGGTGATCTAAGAACCGTAGAAAAACTCTCAAAGCTTGATAGAGCGATTACTGTGGAGAGTCAAACATCACGATGTATGTGGAGTGGGAAGGCTTATATGGTAGCAAAAGGGTCAAGAATAATCAATTCAGATGCAAAGTTGAATAAACGCTCAACGACGTGATCAGGCTGGTCCTAGGCTAGACTGCAGCTAGAGACGCGAGCCTAGAACACTAACAAAATCACGGCGCCAAGACGAACAAGGGAGGAGCACACTCAATTTTTTTCTTTTTTTTTCTTTTTTTTGCACTTTTTTTCCTCTTTTTTGTCTGCAACAAATTTTTTTCGAAAAGTCTACAAATGGTCTAAAACTGCCTAGCCAGAATTTTCCAGACTTAGTTTTTTTTTGAAATCGAACTATTTTTCTTCCATGGATGGCTCGGTTGGGGAGTCCTCCGCCGCCACGACTCTGAGTATCGCGTGATCCGAAATCGAAAACAATGCAACACCAATGGACTTGACTTGACCGTGGCGGAGATGAACTGTGGAACCCTGACTGCATGAGATGAACTGTGGAACTCTGACCGGTGGCGGAGATATGTTGTAGGTGGACTCTTGATGGGCTGGATGGCGCGATATGTGGTGGCGATATGGATTCGGATTGGCGGTGAATATGTGGTGGTGGTATATGGCAATGGGCGACGCGGACAACCTCGTGAATGTAATCTAAACTCTAAAAGACTAGACGCTAAGACCAGAACTTGACACGACGATGCAACCGCAAATTCAACAAAGCAAATACGTAAAAGATTATGCAAAGGCTCGATTGGTTCTGGATGGGATGAACTAACCCTAATTTTTTGGCTTTTTCGTGGACTATAGGTATGAAGAACGACTGATCTAAACTATGAAAATCAGAAATCTCACCGAGCAACCCGGAACTGATACCACTTGATAGAGGCAAAGGTGTCCCGCCTTTCGATGAGATGGTGGATTTCGCTTTGGTGGAAGTCGATTTTGACGATCCGACTTAACGGCGAGGACGCCGCCCTTAGCAATCGCTAAACCAACTCCGAGAGGTTATCAACGCCGAGCACGATCAACTGACCACGGGTCTGCTTCCCAGCAAACGAAGAACAAGCAAGAAACCGAGATTGCAATCGGATATTGCGAATATAAGATGAAAGCTTTATTGATCAAGGTGGGGTTCTGTGGACGCCTTTGTCCGGTCGCTGAACACAAACGGCACGCTAAGTGCAGCTATGGCTAACTTTAATCTAAACAAAACCTAAAGTTAAACGGTGCCCTAAGGGCTGTATATATGGAGGAAGAGGGGTGAATTTGTGGCCCTTGGTGGAGGGGTCCAAACTAACCCTATCTCTTGTTTCCACATACGGACTCTAAAAATAGCCTATACTAATGTATTTCGAAATTACATGGCCTGGCTCAATAATAAGGTGACGCAAGACTAGAATAGCCTCGGACGAAATTTATGAAGTGGCATCTTGTATATTTCGTCCAAGGCTTCATGCACTCATTATGGTGGCTTCAAAGTCCTGAAATCATCACTTGTAACTCCATTCTTGTCCTCTATGCATGCCATCATCTCCATGGTTGTTCTTGCTCCAATGTTCATCCTTCTCCGCTAGGCCCTTCATTTGTAAGCAAAACAAATGTATCCAATTTAGGCAGCATCATATTCTCATGAACATTAGAATCATTACCAAGAAACGAAAGTACCGTAATTTAGTCATGGTGCGGCTCTAGTAATTGGTCCAAGATGTATAGGTTAGGGGTGTGGGTAACAATGGTATTGATGTCCCTCATCAAGATACATACCATATCATCTTAGTATCATATCATACATGTGTCACAATATCGTTCTTTACATATACACAATAGCTATCTTGGTTTAGCATTGTGCATAAGTGGCCATTGAAAAAAAGAGAAAGATTTTAAGCAAAAAGAGAGTGAGCAAAGAGCTTCTGGAGCAAGTGCCATAGCATCATACCCATTGCACATAAGATTGTCAAACCTACATCATATGCTTTCATGCTGAGAGAACATCGAACCATACATGCATAGCATACTTGGGATAGAAAGAATATCCATTTTGCATCTTATAGGTTGTGCGTATGTCGATCCGCCTATTGAGCAATCGTATAGCTGCCTCTTGAGTTGTGCACACGAGCGCTTTTCCAGGATTCCATATTTTGTGCTCATTCCTTGGTCAGACGAATTTATTTATCCATCCGTGTGTGTTTCCGCGTAATTTTCATTGCTATGGGTCCATTTGTTTCACTTTATGTAATTTGTGAATCTTTCAACATTATTGACTCTTGCTAACATTTTGCATCAAATTTTGTGCCACTATCCTCACCGAAGCTCTACCATAAGCTTTACTTGATAGGTGTGGAGTGAACAAGTCCTGCACTCAATTCCACTATTCTTTCATTTCACATTTAGTGAAACGGATACATCCTCAACTTTGGGAAAAGGTAACTTGGTATTGTTTATCTCATTTCCTACTCACCTCTACTCGAGTCTTGTGATGGGACAAGGCATTTCTTCTTCGCCCACAACAACAACGAGATTTAGCTGGATGCCATGAACAACAACTCCGGACGCCAAGATGCAAGCTAAAATGGAGGAGATCAAAGCCCTCATCAAGTCCTACAAGCCATCTTCCTCATCTTCGAGAAGACGCTCAAGAGTACATGCTTCCGAGCTACCATCTCCCAGCAAGATCACATCGGATCGACACCATCACCAACAAGAACTGAAGGTCAAGAGCTCTACATCCACAACCGCCAATGATTTCATTTACTTCCTTGGCATCTTCGCCAAGCTACTTCAAGGCATCTTCGCCATGGACATACGGCATCTTCGCCAACAAGAACCTCAAGACTACACTCAAGAGAAGCTACCCAAGCTCAAGTCCGCGATCCATGAGCTACTACCACCGACACCCACCACAAGATTCCTTCTAGGGACTCAAGAACCCGAGGAGTACCGAGTGGAGCGCTGATGGACGACTACCTCAAGCTACAAGTTCCTCCGAAGATCAAGTGAAGTGCGCCACAAGAAACTTCCAGACTACCACGATTGGCATGGTGGCTTCACACACCTTCGGAGAGCTACGAGATGAGTTGGCCCAAGACTAAGAGATTTTGCAAGCAGAGTTTGTGCCTCCAACCTACACACCTAACAACTGACACCAATTGAGAACACCACCCAAGGATCCAAGTCCATCGACAAGTACTTCAAGGAGATGATGATTGCCTAAGTATTTGAGCTCAAGGTGGATTAACTTACTCGATGAAGTTCCACTTCATGATGGGATTGCACAACCACATCTCCAAGACCATCTTCCTCGAGAACTACAAGTCCATCGACGACTACTACATTGGTGCTCTCAAGGCGAACAAGAACTCATGAAGGCCAAGGCTTCTCCACCCCAAGCAAACTTCGGGATTTGCACTGCTCTACGACAAGCATGAGGCTAGTACCACCAAGATGTCCAAGCCCGACGAAGTTTAAGACGATGTCTTCAAGGACCAAGCCTTGGAGGCGAGCGCCACAAGGTGATAGCAAGGATGATGCAAGCCCATCTTAGAGGCGAGAGTGATGATGTGCCATCTTCGCCTTCATCCACGAGCGAGAGGATGTTGAGCCATCTTCGCCTTCATCCACGCATGAGAGTGATGATGTGCCATCTTCGCCCTTCATCCACGCAAGTAATTACCATTTAGATGGTTAAGCATGGACTTTCCTCTCAATCACCATGATAACCGATGACTTGAGTGACTTTGCCACCATATTGAGAGTGAGAGTGACTTCACCACTAGCCCCATATATGATGAGCCACCCCACTCTCATGTGAGGAGAGCCACCACCACCACCACTTGAGTGATTTGAGTGACTTACCATATGCACATTGAGGCGCTTATTTTGAGGGAATGAGTGAACACATAGAGAGAGTGAGATAGTTGATAGATCTCGAGGCCATTTGCATTTCTAACACCTCTACCTCTATTATGTCTTCTCGCTTGGTGCTAGGTCCCATTGATGATGACGCCGCCGATTTCATTTACTGGCCCACCCTTTGACAAGACAATGGCCATGGTGGAATATGATGCACCCCCACATGGTTCCATCAAGATGAAGATGACCACCATTTGGTCTTTTCCCACCTCACCTACACCACTTGAGTGGAATGACAAAGGTAACAAAGGTGAAGGTGATGCTCTAGTCCCACTAGTGGACATTCTAACATTGATTGCTTGCATGATGTCTGATCCACCCATTGCCATGCTTGTGCCAAGATGATTTCCCATGCGATGATTTGCCCATTTATGATGAGTCCGATGATTCTCTTGTGAGTCTATTAGTTGTGATGCCATGTTACATAGGATTTCTTGTGACAATTCTTAGGTCACATCATGTTTGATAATCCGCTTTGACTTGTCATATGCTATGCATGAGATCTCCAGATGTCATATTTGTAATCTCTTCATAGTGACTATGCATATGCCATTAAAATAAATCCAATTTGCACATATGGCATAGATGACAAGCCCATGGTTATTGGCATTTGTTTCTTGTGATGATATTGATATGCTCACTTTGCATCATTTATCCTCATATGCCATGCCATGACCTACCTAGTCTGATATGCATCATTGTTTTGATGTTGTCCATTTTCATCCATGTGATGTTTCCTATTGCTCATGAGGAGACCCCATAGTTCCTCATACATGTTAGGAGAATTTGATCCATCCCATTCATTGATGATCCCAATACTTGGTGCACCATATGCTCCCCATGAATAAACATGTTTGATGTGCCATATACTTTGCTCAATTTGTGTCCCCATCGTCATACATAATAACTATTCTTTCATGATGGATGACATGTTCTATACCATGCATCAAATTTCGAGCGATGCTTATTTGTGCTAATTTCACATGGCACATACATCATGATGGATGATGTGTACATTTACCACGCGACAATTCTCTTGGATTGTGTCTCTTTTGTGTAGGTACCTATGAATACTTGTCAACCTCGCAATTCCACCAAGTTGACAAACGAGCTCTTGAGAGCAATCGATCCTTTTGATCCAATGGACTATCCTACCAACGCCCCTGTCGCTGCTAAGGACTACATAACAACCTCTACTTGGCTCTCACACTATGGGCCATTTACCACTTGTCACCTTATGCTCATTTTACTGTGTTCACTTTCATGCTATGCTTGCTCCTATGCCTTTGCCATGCATCAGACTTGCTTGCATCTACCCATGTTTCATCATTATGCTACTTCTATGTGTATTTGCATGCTTGGTAGAGATCCTTGTTGCTATTGCCATGTTTATCATGTGTTCTACATGCTATTGTCCCTCATATCTTGTTTTCATGCTTGTGCTATGACATGTGAATTATTCATGCCCAATATTTGCACCAATGCCATGCTTGCCATGATTCTCCTAGTATGTTGATCTTCGACTACTAGCATATACTTGTCTTGATTGCTATGATTGTCGCTATGTTGCATCACCCATGTTCCACTACTTGCTTTCTTGGGTTGATGACATATATGCTCATGCCTCTCACATGATATATCTTGATCCTGTCCCTTGCTTCTCACATGCTTAACTTGAGCTCCCTCACACATGATGAACAATTGTTCTTTTATTGTTGAGTGCGACCTATATTCTTCACTACACCCTATGCACGCTATGGATTGTCTGCACTTTCTGCCCATGTGTTTAGACATTTCACTATATTTGGTGTTGTGAATGACTTCTCGCCTACCATAGACCGCTCATTGAGCTCTCTTTATGCATGCATATGACCTTGAGGTAGATGCTTGTTCACTTATCACATATATTTGCATCTTGACCTCCCATTTGCATGCTTGTTCCCATGATATACTTGATTGTGCTCAATTTATATGCTCAACTGCCATGCCACACTTTCTTGTCAAACCATATGCTATGCTTGATGACAACACTTGTTGGGTGAATCACCTCTTGAATGCTTGGTTTTGCTCTTACGACAACCACATTTGTTTTTCCAAGTGCTTATCTTTGCTACTTTTGAAGGAACTACAAGATGCAAAGGCGTTATTGAGAGTGCCCATTTGAACTACAAGATGACGAATGCTTGGTGATCGTCCAACTTCACATCACTACATCTCTCTTTCCCATGGTGATTTGGATTTCGATCCAAGGTCTGATCTTTTCCTGGGGAGGGATGATGCGAGCATCCTATGGACATCACCATGTCAAGAGCCCATTTGGCAAGTGACACGACGACATCTACTTCATTACAACTAAGTGAATCATCTCCTTACACGCGGTTCACTTGACCCCTTCGAGGATGGCATACTACTTGACACCCTCCCGCAGCATGCATAGGTATTGTCGGAACTTCACTTTATGACGAGGAGGAGTGCAAGCTAAGGAACGCATACACCATCCGCGTGGAAGCGGAAGAGAAGAAAGGAAGAAGGAAAAAGAACGAGCAGATCGGAGTTGCCTCGGATCATCCGGACTTCAAAACGGACGATCCGATTGAGTCTGATGATCCGGACGATTTCCGGACGATCCGCTAACGCGCCAAGACAATGCATTCGCCGACGAAGTCGTGATCATCCGGATGCGGTCACCGATCATCCGGACTCGACACTCCGGATCATCCGGGCCACCATCCGGATTATCCTGACCTCTCAGGCGCTGGATTCTGGGTCAAGCCCAAAATACCCTTCGCCTCACACTTACTCCCCTTCGCTTTGGGCTATAAATAGACTCCTCCACCTTTTCTAGGTTAGCAAAGTGATAGCTCATTCTTAGTGAGCTTTTCTCCTACCTATCTCTACTCTGAGAGAGAGAGACCATCTCCATTGGAGGCCAAGACCTCCATCTAGGAGAAGATCCCATGGATATCATCAAGACTTCTTGTAAAGATCCATCTAGCATACCATCAAGACCTCCTCTTGGAGATGAACTCACCTTGTATCTTTCCTTTGTTGTTCATGTACCTTAGATCTTGTGTGTTTGATTGTCTAGTGGATGTGTGATTTGGACTTGTTCTTGAGTGTTTCCTCAGGATTTCTCCCGCTCTTCCCTGCGGTTCATCGTGGTTCTTCGAGGATCCCGCCCCAAACGTGAAAGATCGTCGCTATAGGTTCCACCTCACATCACACAACCTCCACTATCCGCCAAGAGCGCATTCGCCGCCTACACAGAGCTCTTCTTCTTCCATGGCATCAACTGGCACACAAGTGATATATTTGGTCGCCGCTGTAAGGAAGAGGTCATTATGCGAGAATGCAAATCTCAAATAAGTGTGATGATTGCACCGAGGATGGTGGGTAAGGAGTCCGCTTACACTATGATGAGGAGACGTGCTATTTTATTACACGTGAAGAACACTGTGGAGATGATTCCGATCATGAGATCGCAATACATGGCCCCAAGACGTACCGAGCAGGTATGAATATTTAGTTGCTCAACGTGTTTTGAGTGTGCAAAATACACCAAATTGAGCAAAATCGAGGCACAATTTGTTCCATACCAAGGAGCTGTGAAGGAATGTTCGCCAAAGGCCATCATAGACTCATGAGGGAGATGCAACAATTGCTAGTATGGAGATGGTGGAGAAGTTATCTCACCACAAGACCACATCCACATCTCATTACATCCAATGGTTCAACAACAATGCAAGAAGGTTAAGGTAACACGCATCAGTTCGCGGTGCATTTTACTATGTCTACATATGCTCCATTATGTTGATTGTGATGTGGTACCCATGCAAGCATGTTCCTTATTACTTGGTCTGACTATGGCAACATTTGCGTAAGGATAGATTTCCGATTTGCGCAAATCAAAGCTAATGCCACGCGTTGCTGGTCCCTTTAAGGTGTTGGAGAAAGTAAATGATAATGCATATAAACTTGAGCTGCCCGCAGATTTTGGGGTTAGTCCCACTTTTAACATTGCAGATTTGAAGCCATATTTGGTGAGGAAGATGAACTTCCGTCGAGGACGACTTCATTTCAAGAAGGGAGGATGATGAGGACATCAATACCATTGTTACACCCACAGCCCCCGCTGCTATACATACTGGACCAATTACTAGAGCTCACAAGACGCCAACTAAATTACTGTGTACTTTCGCTTTTTGGTAATGATTCTAATGTTCATGAGAATATGATGCTGCTTAAATTGGATACATTTGTTTTGCTTACAAATGAAGGGCCTAGCTTGGAGAAGGATGAACATTGGAGCAAGAACAAGCATGGAGATGATGGCATGCTAAGGGGGACAAGAATGAGTTACAAGTGATGATTTCAGACTTTGAAGCCACCATAATGAGTGCATGAAGCCTTGGACGAAATATACAAGATGCCACTTCATAAATTTCTCGTCCAGAGGCTATTCTAGGTGTCACACACCTTATTATTGGGCCAGGCCCATGTAATTTCGAAATACATTAGTATAGGCTATTTTAGAGTCCGTATGTGTGGGGAAACAAGAGATAGGGTTAGTTTCGGACCCCTCCACCAAGGGCCACGAAATTCACCTCTTCCTCCATATATACAGCCCTTAGGGCACCGCTTAGATTTTGGGTTTTGTTTAGATCAAAAGTTCGCCATAGCTGCAACTTCAAGCTGCATTTCGCTTGTGTTCAACGACTGCACAAAGGCCACAGTAACCCCACCTTGATCAATAAAGCTTTCATCTTATATTCGCAATATCCAGATTGCAATCTCAGCTTTCTTGCTTGTTCTTCGCTTGCTCGCAGGAAATAGACCGTGGTCGTTGATCGTGTTCGGGCGTGGTCAATAACCTCTCGAGTTGGTTTAGCGACATATATATACGACGCCCTCGTGACGTCAGAGTCGGATCGCCAAAGTCGACTTCCACCAAAGCGAAATCCACCATCTCATCGAAAGACGGGACACCTCTGCCTCTATCACTGTTCATTGTCATAATCATAGTTGAGGTCATTCACATCTTCGCCTGATCCAATCTGCATCTTATCTAGTTTGTTTTGGAAAGAGGGAGAAAAAAAAAGAGAGAAAAAAAAGAGAGAAAAAAAAGGAAAGAAGAAAAAAGAAAAAGAAAAAAAAGCGTGAGAAAAAAAAAGAGAGAAGAAAAAAAATCGGATCTATCTAGAATCAATTTCGTACCTGAATTCGGATTAGAATCTGCTTTATGCGACTGTTCAAGAAAACAGGTGTATCTTCCTCATATGGTCCGCTTTTGACTCGTGAGTACTCAAATTGAAGCTAGCGACGAGCAAGCATGTAAATAGTTGCAGAAGCTATTTCAATATTTGATACCTCAAAATCGGCTTCTAAATAGGTCTTTTGTTCCAAGTTCGTGAACACAGCTTGTTCCAATTTTTCAGCCAGTTTTAGAATTCTTTTGACTCCTCATATCAACTTGAAATTGAGTGATTCTTTTTGCATTGGAAAGCTTGAGTTAGTAGCATTCTTTTGAAAATTTATTAGAAAATTGGCTCAAACTTTTCAAGAGGATAGTTGAGAGAGAGTTGTTGTATATCCTGCTTGGCGCTTGTTTTCCATCATTATCTTTACCGTGCCAGTGATCTTCACTCATATCTTGCTGTCCAGAGCTACTTAATATCCTTCATTGATGCTAGTTGTGCTACGCCGCGACCTCATTAGTGTTATAGGCTCGCCTCTAGTCCGGTCTAGCCTTTGACCAGCACAGTACTTCGTTGAGCGCTTATTCAACATTGCATCTTTGAATTGATTATTGCAAATATTTTGCTACCATATATAGCCAACCCAGCTCCACATATTTCTACACCGTATACATACGTGCCTCGGGCAATCACTTTACACAATCTTCAGAGTTACTTGACACCGCTGGTTGCCTGTCACCACCGCCGCATGGTAAGAACTTGTAAGATATTGATATTTGCTTTTACGTGAGCACTTTACAACCACATCCTAGTATTTCATAGGAACATTATTCTCGAATTTTGTTTCTTGTTTCTACTAATCATGACAGGTTTTGAGATAGAAGTTCTTGGACGATTTAACACATCTTCACCATCACGAGAGTTGGGACAACACACACAAGCACATGGCCAGGTTAGTTAGCTTCACCGTCATTTGAGGGTAGATTTAATCCTGCTACTTATCTAGCTTGGGAGCTGAAGTAGAACAAGTTTTTAGTCACCATGTTTTTTCTCGAACTTGAGCGAAAATGGCTGCCACTAGAGCATTTACTGGTTTTGCTTCGCTTGGTGGAGTGTGCATTGTAAGAAAAACATTGATAACCAACCCACAACTTGGAAAGATTTGAAAGATGTAATGAGAAAACAGTTTTTCCCTCCTTACTATCGTCGTGAATTGCTTCGCTAATTTGAACAATTTAAACAAGGCAATAACACTGTTCATGCTTACTACCAAGAGTTCAAATCTTATATGCATCATTGTGACATAGAAGAATCTGAGGATGATACAATGAATAGATTTTTTGGTGGTTTGAACCATGATATTCAGGCAAGATTTCAGTATATTCCTCGTTGCATTACTGGTATGTATGTTCGTGCTTGTACCTTTGAGAGACAGTTACAGGAGGATGCATTGGGTGACTACAACAACTACTATTCCAGTTCATGCTCACCACCGCCGGTTGATTCTCCACCGTCACAGACCTACTAGAGCAGCCCCACCTCGGATTGTGAGCGCTGCATCATCTCAAGAGCATGGTGCATTGTCTACGCCTGTACTTACATCAGCACGCCTTTATGGCAAGGTAACAGAAAAGGTATTGATGATTTAACTCATGATGAGAATGATGCATCCCTAGTTAACTTGAATGCATCATGTGTTGAGTTACCTGGTGATTTGAGCACATCACCTATTTTAGAGAATCTCAAACTGTCATGAATGCGCCATGTGATCAAACAACCTGAAATACCAACAATTTTGAGTGCACCCATTGAATTAACTGTTGATGCAAAAGAATCAATGTTTAATCATTTTGATATGACCTCTAATCTTGGTGATGATTCTGTGTCGAATGACTCATTGCATGTTTGCTTATCTCAGCATTTTGTAGCATGTAAATTTGATTCAAATAAGGTTTATTCACCAATGTTGGGATGGTTTAATGATGAACATTGTCAATCTTTTGAAATAAATAAGAGCTTCACTTATATGTGCAAACTGAGTTGCAAATTTTTCATGCCTTCTAGTTCTTGTGCTAATTTTTTCGCTTTAGATTTTATGAACTATGCAAGTTACTCATCTATTCATGTGTCATATATGCAAAAATCAAGGGAAGTAAAATGGATGACGATATATACAACATGTACACCTTTGTCTCTTTGTTAGCCACATTTAGATTAAGCAACGCCGGGACGGCTTTGTTTTCAAGAAGGAGGATGATGAGGACATGACTACCTTGGATAAGACCAAAAATATTGCATATATGCATATTTGTCAGGTGATTTCTAGTGCAAACTATTCAATAATATATTTATGTTATCCAGAACAAAAATACTTCACATACTTTTGTGTTTTGTCTAATTGTAAGTGTATGGGACATTTGTACAATTCACATATGAAGATAAGGGAAAAGGAGAAGTTTAGGTGCTGTTCAAAAAGTCTTCTCACGTTACTTTTGGGCCAAGAGAAGATAGAGTCCAAGTCTCTCACGTTCTGGATTCAGATTCGGACTGCACAGACATACCTGACTCAAAACGCCAACAACTTTTTCATACGAACTCCGAATTGGGTGATTCTTTTTTTGTTGGAAAGTAGATTTCATGCTCTTTCCAGCACAATTGGAATCACCTTAAAATTCGTCCGGAGCATAGAGTTATGAACGAAACAATCTGACGCTGCACCAGAATCCGAGTCAAACTACAAGTACAAAGGTGTTACGTCACCTCCACTTGGGCCCATTGGCCTTGTACGACCTAGGGTTAGTTTTAGGCTGCCTTGGGACGTCCTCCCACCTCCTTGGCCGCCACCCCTTGCTCCTATATAAGTAGATCCATCTAGTAGTTTTTCCCTTGGGATTTGTTTAGTTAAAAGTTAGCCATTGCAACTTCGTGTACTTCGCTTGTGTCCAACAACTGACCAAGACCGCTTTTACGGATCCCCACCTTTATCAATACTTCATACATACCGCAATATTCAGATTGCTTTTATCATATTCTTGCTTGTTCTTCGATTGCTTGCAGGAATAGACCTTCGTGGTCAGGTTGATTGTGCCCGCGTGGTCAATAACCTCTCGGAGTTGGTTTAGCGATTGCTATGGCGATTATCGCCAGCACGCTTGTAGTCGGATCACAAAGTCGCCTCCACCAAATCGATAGTTATCATCTCATCGAAAGATCGGGACACCCCGCCTCTATCAGTCTTCTTCACGCCAAAGTGTCCCATTAGTCCTCCTCCATGCGCCTCCTGCAACAACAAAAGACCAACGGAGCTAGCTGGAATGCATAGCTTGTTAGCACGGAACACAAATCCATCATTAACGACAAACTTGTTCCATGTTCTTCCTTCTTTACAATTCTGCAATACATCTTTAAAATCAGCATCATGCACATATTGATCTTTCATGGTCTCCAAACCAAATATTTTGAAGTCAAGTTGTGAAAGCATAGTATAGCGATTTAGACAATGCATCAAGAATAACATTTTCTTTACCCTTCTTGTGTTTAATGACATAAGGGAAAGTCTCAATGAATTCAACCCATTTAGCATGTCTACGATTCAGTTTAGCTTGACTTTTAATATGTTTCAAAGATTCATGATCAGAATGTATAACAAATTTTTTGGGCCATAAATAATGTTGCCATGTTTCTAAAGTCCGAACAAGAGCATATAATTCTTTATCATAAGTAGAGTAGTTCAGACTAGGCCCACTCAATTTTTCGTAAAAGTATGCAACAGGTTTGCCATCTTGTAATAACACACCTCCTAATCCAATTCCACTAGCATCACATTCAAGCTCAAAAGTCTTATTAAAATCAGGAAGTTGGAGTAAAGGAGCATGTGTCAACTTAGCTTTCAATACCGTGAAGGCTTCTTCCCGTATGGTACCCCAAACAAAAGGCACATCCTTCTTTGTAAGCTCGTTGAGAGGTGCAGCAATGGTGCTGAAATCTCTCAAAACGCCTATAGAAACCAGCGAGGCCAAGGAAACTCCTCACTTGTGTGACTGCTTTGGGCTGCGCCAACTCTCAATAGCTTCAATCTTGGCATTATCAACTTCAATTCCCTGTGGAGTAACAACATAGCTAAGATAAGATACTCGGTCGGTGCAAAAGGTGCACTTCCCAAGGTTACCAAACAAACGTGCATCACGAGAGCATTAAAAACAGCACGAATGTTCCAAATGTTCTTCCAAAGATTTGCTATAAATCAAGATATCATCAAAATAGACTACCACAAATCGTCCAATGAAAGCACGAAACTTCGCTCATTAATCTCATGAAAGTACTAGGTGCATTAGTTAACCCAAAAGGCATGACTAACCACTCATATAATCCAAACTTAGTTTTAAATGTTGTTTTCCATTCATCTCCCAATTTCATACGAATTTGATGGTATCCACTACGCAAATCAACTTTGGAGAATATTGTAGAGCCACTCAATTCATCAAACATATCATCTAGCCTAGGAATAGGGTGACGATAACTAATAGTAATATTATTAATGCCTCTACAATCAACACACATACGTGACGTACCATCCTTTTTCGCACTAGAATAATAGGAACAACACAAGGACTAAGGGATTCGCGATATAACCTTTGTCGAGCAGCTCCTCAGTATTTGACGATAATCTCCTTCGCCTCCTCCGGATTGGTACGGTATGGTGCACGGTTGGTAATGATGCACCGGAATTAAGTCAATTTGATGCTCAATCCTCTAATAGGTGGTAATCCCGTGGCACGCCTTGTGGAAAGACGCCACGAACTCCCCGCAAAATGTTAGTGACAGTAGGGGCAAAGAGGAAGGCACGCCCTCGAATGAAAATAATGCCTCTTTGCACACAAAAGCATAGCAAATAGATTTGTTAAAATCTAGCTCATCAATATCAGATTTGGTGGCAAGTAAACATGCACTTTTCAATTTAATTTCGTATAACAAGAGATGGTTTGTTATTAGGCTTCATGTGTTGCTCAAATTCTTTTGCCACAATCTGATTTTCACTCTTATTTTCTCCTGCTTTGCTTTATTAGCTCTATTAATATCATCTTTCAAAATGGACTCAGAGTCATAGGAAGCAAAGTAATATTTTTATCCTTATGAACAAGAGTATACTGATTGTTTCTACCATGGTGTACAGAATTTTATCAAATTGCCATGGTCTACCAAGTAATAAGGAACATGCTTGCATAGGTACCACATCACAATCAACATAATCAGCATATGTAGAGATACTAAAATGCACACTAACAGACGTGTTACCTTAACCTTGCCGCTGTTGTTGAACCATTGGATGTAGTAAGGATGTGGATGTGGTCTTGTGGTGAGAGATAGCTTCCACCATCTCCATGCTAGCCAAGTTGTTGCAGCTCCCTCCATCTATGATGACGCTAATAGAACGCTCCTTCACAACTCCCTTTGTATGGAACAAATTATGCCTCTGATTTTGCTCAGCTTGTGTAACTCGCACACTCAAAACACGCTGAGCAACTAAACATTCATACCACAAGATCTTCAGCAGCCATGTATTGTGTCTCATGATCGTAATCATCTCCACCGTGTTCCTCATGTGTAATAAGAGCCAAAGTCTCCTCATCATAGTCACTAGCGGACTCATACCCACCATCCTAAGTAGCAATCATCACACGCTGAGATTTGCATTCTTCTCAAAAATGTCCTCTTCCTTACAACGCATTTACAAATAATATCACTTGTGTGCCCTGCTGACGCCATGGAAGAAGAAGAGCTCAGGCAGGCCCGCAGTGTGTGCTCTTGGCGATAGTGGTGGTTGTGCCTGCTTTCTTGTATCACGGTTGGAGGTGGCACCAAGGAGGTGATGGTGCAAAGGAAGTAGATGATGCACGGGTGTCCATGATGAAGGTCGACCTGCAAAAAAGTTAGTGCGCGCCAATGCCCTGCCGATCCTCAAGACTTCACGCTCAGCTTTACAAGCAAGATGGAATAAACGAGTGATATTATTATAATCCTTATAGTCTAGAATGGTCTGAATATCTCTATTTAATCCACCCGTAAAACGCAAGCATAGCTTCATTCTCCTCAACAATACCACATCTAATCAAGCCAGCTTTGTAATTCCCGATAATATTCTTCTACAGAATTTTTTCCTTGTCTTAAGCGCTGCAATTTTTGAAGTAATTCACGTTGATAATATGGTGGAACCCAACGAGTACGCATAGCAGTTTTCAAAGCAGCCCAAGTAGCTAGAACATGATATAATCTACAATGTTCGACCACCAAACACATGCAAAGCTAGTGAAAGCACAAACAAAGCAGCAGGAACACGCCTCCTCGTGATATTGTAAACATGTAAATCGTTGTT
The DNA here is from genome assembly GCA_021437245.1 of Aegilops speltoides. NCBI lineage: Eukaryota > Viridiplantae > Streptophyta > Magnoliopsida > Poales > Poaceae > Aegilops > Aegilops speltoides. Next base: position 117,866 of record JAHHZJ010003955.1, on the reverse strand, counting down.
CAGTTTCTAACTCCCAAGTAAGATATATATCAGAACATATCTACCCTCAAATGGTGGAATATTCAATTTTAGTTTAGGGAGATGGTCATGATCTCGCACTGAGGGGGAGCCCTAACATTGCCATTATTTGCATGTGGACGACCTGGTGGTTGTGGTGCTTGTGGTTGTACGTAGTTCTGATGTTGATCAACCTCATCCTCGTAATCTTCCACATAATCATCCTCCTCGGTACCAGTAGCAGCAGTAGCAGGAGCCAAAGAAGCACCAACAGCAGTAGCAGCGGCACCAGAATTTTGTCCTGGCTCAATAGGAACACGCTGAGCCTGGCCCATACCGATTCGTAAGGGGCGAGTTGTTGTCGCTGCAGAGGTGCGATAGGTGCAGCCGGCGTGGTTGTGGAAAACGCACGAGCAATTCATCAAACTTGCTATCAAGCTTTGTTTCAAACGCCTTCTCAATGCCATCTATCTTCTCCATGGCCTCGCAAATCTGTTTAGCACATCTTGCACCTGTCCACTCATCATTTGCTGAAATTTATCATGTAGCTGTTTGTTCGCCGTTCTCCCAATCAGCCTCATCGGCTTGTGATCCTACCATGGTTAGCAGCAATAGAAACACAAAAGAATATGATCCCACAGACTACTAAGAAGTGGTGGTGGTGTATCACAAACCCGTCAAGCAAATCTCAAATTCTTACCAGCCTACCCAAGAAGAAAGCGGTGATCGGCAACCGCTGTAGTCAAAACTCTCAAAGCTTGATAGAGCGATTACTGTGGAGAGTCCAACGACGACGAGATGTATGTGGAGCTGGGAAGGCTTATAATATGGTAGCAAAAGGGTCAAGAATAATCAATTCAGAGATGCAAAGTTGAATAAACGCCAACGACGGTATCATCGGCTGGTCCTAGGCTAGATTGTGCTAGAGACGCGAGCCTAGAACACCAACAAAATCACGGCGCAAGACGTAAACAAGGGAGGAGCACACTCTGAATTTTTTTTCTTTTTTTTCTTTTTTGCACTTTTTTTCCTCTTTTTTGTTCGCGAACAAATTTTTTTTCAAAAGTCTACAAATGGTCTAAAACTGCCTAGCCAGAATTTTCCAGATTTAGTTTTTTTTTGAAACTGAACTATTTTTCTTCTCATGGATGGCTCGAAGTTGGGGAGTCCTCCGTCACGACTCGGAGTATCGTGGTGATCTGGAAATCGAAAACAATGCAACAATTATCGGACTCGGACTTGACTGGCGGAGATGAATCTGTGGAACTCGGACCGGTGGCGATGAACTGTGGAACTCGGACCGGTGGCGCAGATATGTTGTAGGTGGACCTGATGGGCGGATGGCGGCGGATATGTGGTGGCGATATGGATTCGGATTACGGTGAATATGTGGTGGTGGTATATGGCAGCGGCGACGCGACAACCTGTGAATGTAACTCAAACTCTAAAAGACTAGACGCTAAGACCAGAACTTGACACGACGATGCAACCGCATATTCAACAAAGCAAATACAGTAAAAGATTATGCAAAGGCTCGATTGGTTCGGATGGGATGAACTAACCCTAATTTTTTTGGGCTTTTTCGTGGACTATAGGTATGAAGAATGACTCGATCTAAACTATGAAAACTATAAAATCTCACCGAGCAACCCGAAATCTGATACCACTTGATAGAGGCAAAGGTGTCCCGCCTTTCGATGAGATGGTGGATTTCGCTTTGGTGGAAGTCGACTTTGACGATCCGACTACGAACGGCGAGGACGCCGCTACTTAGCAATCGCTAAACCAACTCCGAGAGGTTATTGACCACGCCGAGCACGATCAACTCGACCACGAGGGTCTGCTTCTCGCGAGCAAACGAAGAACAAGCAAGAAACTAAGATTGCAATCGGATATTGCGAATATAAGATGAAAGCTTTATTGATCAAGGTGGGGTTCTGTGGACGCTTTGTCCGGTCGCTGAACACAAACGGCACGCGGTTGCAGCTATGGCGAACTTTTAATCTAAACAAAACCCAAAGTCTAAACGGTGCCCTAAGGGCTGTATATATGGAGGAAGAGGGGGTGAATTTCGTGGCCCTTGGTGGAGGGGTCCGAAACTAACCCTATCTCTTGTTTCCCCACACATACGGACTCTAAAAATAGCCTATACTAATGTATTTCGAAATTACATGGGCCTGGCTCAATAATAAGGTGACGCAAAGACCTAGAATAGCCTCCGGACGAAATTTATGAAGTGGCATCTTGTATATTTCGTCCAAGGCTTCATGCACTCATTATGGTGGCTTCAAAGTCCTGAAATCATCACTTGTAACTCCATTCTTGTCCTCTTGCGCATGCCATCATCTCCATGGTTGTTCTTGCTCCAATGTTCATCCTTCTCCATGCTAGGCCCTTCATTTGTAAGCAAAACAAATGTATCCAATTTAGGCAGCATCATATTCTCATGAACATTAGAATCATTACCAAGAAACGAAAGTACCGGTAATTTAGTTGGCGGAAAGAGCTCTAGTAATTGGTCCAAGATGTATAGCAGCAGGGCTGTGGTGTAACAATGGTATTGATGTCCTCATCAAAGATACATACCATATCATCTTAGTATCATATCATACATTGTGTCACAATATCGTTCCCGCATATACACAATAGCTATCTTGGTTTGTGCATTGTGCATAAGTGGCCATTGAAAAAAAAAAGAGAAAAGATTTTAAGCAAAAAGAGAGCAAAGAGCTCGGGAGCAAGTGCCATAGCATCATACCCCATTGCACATAAGATTGTCAAATCTACATCATATGCTTTCATGCTTGAGAGAAACACCGGGAACCATACATGCATAGCATACTTGGGATAGAAAGAATATCCATTTTGCATCTTATAGGTTGTGCGTAAGTGTCGATCCGCCTATTGAGCAATCGTATAGCGCCTCTCTTGAGTTGTGCAACACGAGCGCTTTTGGTGGATTCCACATTTTGTGCTCATTCCTTGGTTGCACGACCCCATTTATCCATCCGTGTGTGTTTCCGTGTACCTTTCATTGCTATGGGTCCATTTGTTTCACTTGCTAATTTGTGAATCTCTTTCAACATTATTGACTCTTGCTAACATTTTGCATCAAATTTTGTGCCACTATCCTCACCGAGCTCTACCATAAGCTTTACTTGATAGGTGTGAGTGAACAAGTCCTGCACCAATTCCACTATTCTTTCATTTCACATTTAGTGAAACGGGATACATCCTCAACTTTGGGAAAAGGTAACTTGGTATTGTTTATCTCATTTCCTACTCACCTCTACTCGAGTCTTGTGATGGATAGGCAAGGCATTTCTTCTTCGGTCTACAACAACAACGACGAGTTCGATGCCATGAACAACAACTCCGACGCCAAGATGCAAGCTAAAATGGAGGAGATCAAAGCCCTCATCAAGTCCCGCAAGCGATCTTCCTCATCTTCGAGAAGACGCTCAAGAGTACATGCTTCCGAGCTACCATCTCCGGCAAGATCACATCGGCATCGACACCATCACCAACAAGAACGTGAAGGTCAAGAGCTCTACATCCACAACCGCTCAATGACTTCGCCATCTCCCTTGGCATCTTCGCCAAGCGACTTCAAGGCATCTTCGCCTATGGACATACGGCATCTTCGCCAACAAGAACCTCAAGACTACACTCAAGAGAAGCTACCCAAGCTCAAGTCCGCGACTTCCATGAGCTACTACGACCTCGACACCGACCACAAGATTCCTTTCTATGGGACTCAAGAACCCGAGGAGTACCTCGAGTGGGAGCGTTTGATGGACGACTACCTCAAGCTACAAGTTCCTCCAGAAGATCAAGTGAAGTGCGCCACAAGAAACTTCCACGACTACGCATTGGCATGGTGGCTTCACACACCTTCGGAGAGCTACGAGATGAGTTGGCCCAAGACGAAGAGAGCTTTACGGCGAGAGTTTGTGCCTCCAACCTACACGGAACAACTTCGACACCAATTGGAGAACACCACCCAAGGATCCAAGTCCATCGACAAGTACTTCAAGGAGATGATGATTGCCTTGCGACGAGCCAAGCGTGGATTTAATTCCATTTCGATGAAGTTCCACTTCATGATGGGATTGCACAACGACATCTCCAAGACCATCTTCCTCGAGAACTACAAGTCCATCGACGACTACTACATTGGTGCTCTCAAGGCGAACAAGAACTCATGAAGGCCAAGGCTTCTCCACCCCAAGCAAACTTCGACCAAGCTCTACCAAGCATGAGGCTCCACCACGACGCCCACGACAAGCATGAGGCTAGTACCACCAAGATGTCCAAGCCTTCGACTCTTTTTCGAAGTTCTAAGACGATGTTCAAGGACCAAGCCTTGGAGGCGAGCGACAAGGTGGCGAGCAAGGATGATGCTTCCATCTTAGGAGGCGAGAGTGATGATGTGCCATCTTCGCCTTCATCCACGACGAGAGTGATGTTGAGCCATCTTCGCCTTCATCCACGATGAGAGTGATGATGTGCCATCTTCGCCTTCATCCACGGCGCACCACGACGAGATGGTTAAGCATGGACTTTCCTTCACCACGGGCGATGTCTGATGACTTGAGTGACTTTTGCCACCATATTGAGAGTGAGAGTGACTTCACCACTAGCCCCATATATGATGAGCCACCCCACCCCATGTGAGGAGAGCCACCACCACCACCACTTGAGTGATTTGAGTGACTCCACCATATGCAGATTGAGTGCGCCTATTTTGAGGGAATGAGTGAACACATAGAGAGAGTGAGATAGTTGATAGATCTCGTGAGGCCATTTGCATTTCTAACAACTTGACCTCTACCTCTATTATGTCTTCTCGCTTGGTGCTAGGTCCCATTGATGATGACGCGCGATCCTCGATGACTTCGCCCTCCCTTTGACAAGACAATGGCCATGGTGGAATATGATGCACCCCCACATGGTTCCATCAAGATGAAGATGACCACCATTTGGTCTTTCCCACCTCACCTACACCACTTGAGTGGAATGAAAAAGGTAACAAAGGTGAAGGTGATGCTCTATTCCCACTAGTGGACATTCTTACCATTGATTGCTTGCATGATGTTGATCCACCTCTTGACATGCTTCATGCTAGTATGATTTCCCCATGCAATGATTTGCCCATTTATGATGAGTCCGATGATTCTATTGTGGAGTCTATTAGTTGTGATGCCATGTTACATAGGATTTCTTGTGACAATTTTTAGGTCACATCATGTTTGATAATCCGCTTGACTTGTCATATGCTATGCATGAGATCTCCCATATGTCATATTTGCAATCTCTTCATAGTGACTATGCATATGCCATTAAAATAAATCCAATTTGCACATATGGCATAGATGACAAGCCCATGGTTATTGGCATTTGTTTCTCTTGTGATGATATTGATATGCTCACTTTGCATCATTTATCTCATATGCCATGCCATGACCACCTAGCTTCGGATATGCATTGTTTTGGATGTTGTCCATTTTCGCCATGTGATGTTTCCGATATTGCTCATGAGGAGACCCCCATAGTTTCCTCATACATGTTAGGAGAATTTGATCCATCCCATTCATTGCATGATCCCAATACTTGTGTGCACCATATGCTCCCCATGAATAAACATGCTTTTGATGTGCCATATACTTGTTTCCTCAATTTGTGTCCCCATCGTGTCATACATAATAACTATTCTTTCATGATGGATGACATGTTCTTATACCATGCATCAAATTTCTTTGAGCGATGCTTATCTTGTGCTAACTCACACGTGCACATACACATCATGATGGATGATGTGTACATTTACCACGCGCACAATTTCTTTGGATTGTGTCTCTTTTGTGTAGGTACCTATGAATACTTGTCAACCTCGCAGTCCCACGAGTTGACAAAACGAGCTCTTGAGAGCAACGATCCTTTTGGATCCAATGGACTATCCTTACCAACGTCCCCGTCGCGCAAGGACTACACACAACTCCTCTACTTGGCTCTCACACGGCTATGGGCCATTTACCACTTGTCACCTTATGCTCATTTTACCGTGTTCACTTTGCATGCTATGCTTGCTCCTATGCCTTTGCCATGCAATTGTGACCCTTGCTTGCATCTACCCATGTTTCATCATTATGCTACTTCTATGTGTATTTGCATGCTTGGTAGAGATCCTTGTTGCTATTGCCATGTTTATCATGTGCCCCATGCTATTGTCCTCATATCTTGTTTTCATGCTTGTGCTATGACATGTGAATTATTCATGCCCAATATTTGCACCAATGCCATGCTTGCCATGATTCCTCCTAGTATGTTGCATCTTTCATGCACTACTAGCATACTTGCCTTGATTGCTATGATTGCTCGCTATGTTGCATCACCCATGTTCCACTACTTGCTTTCTTGGGTTGATGACATATATGCTCATGCCTCACATGATATATCTTGATCCTTGTCCCTTTGCTTCTCACATGCTTAACTTGATTGCCTCACACATGATGAACAATTGCTCTTTTATTGTGTTGAGTGCCACGATATCTTCACTACACCCTATGCACGTTATGCTTGGATTGTCTTGCACTTGCCCCATGTGTTTAGACATTTCACTATATTTGGTGTTGTGAATGACTCTTTTGCCTACCATAGACCGCTCATTGAGCTCTTTATGCATGCTTGCTATGACCTTGAGGTAGATGCTTGTTCACTTATCACATATATTTGCATCTTGACCTCCCATTTGCATGCTTGTTCCCATGATATACTTGATTGTGCTCAATTTATATGCTCAAATGCCATGCCACACTTCTTTGTCAAACCATATGCTATGCTTGATGACAACACTTGTTGGGTGAATCACCTCTTGAATGCTTGGTTTTGCTCTTACGACAACCACATTTGTTTTTCCAAGTGCTTGTTATCTTTGCTACTTTTGAAGGAACTACAAGACGGTGCGACATTGAGAGTGCCCATTTGGAACTACAAGATGATTTAATGCTTGGTGATCGTCCACTTCTACACGCATTTACATCATCTCTTTCCCATGGTGATTTGGATTTCGATCCAAGGTCGGATCTTTCCTAAGGGGAGGGATGATGCGAGCATCCTATGGACATCACCATGTCAAGAGCCCATTTGGCAAGTGACACGCACGACATCTACTTCACACACACTAAGGTGAATCATCTCCTTTACACGTGCTCACTTGACCCTCTTCGAGGATGGTATACTACTTGACACTTCTCCGCGTGCATGCATAGGTATTGTCGGAACTTCACGGATGACAAGGAGGAGTGCAAGCGCCAAGGAACGACTACACCATCCGCGAGGGAAGCGTGGAAGAGAAGACGGAAGAAAGGAAGAAGAAGAACGAGCGGCGGCATCGAGTTGCCCGGATCATCCGGACCCACGTCCGGACGATCCGGATCAGCCGATGATCCGGACGACTCTCCGGACGATCCGCTAACGCGTCAAGACAATAAGACTCGCTCGACGGCCGGATCATCCGGACGGTCGCCTCGGATCATCCGACTCCGACACCGGATCATCCGGGCCACCATCCGGATCATCCGGACCTCGCCAGGCGCTGCGGACTTGGGCCGAAGCCCGTACCCCTTCCCCTCACTTACCCCTTCGCCTTTGGGCTATAAATAGACCTCCTCCACCTCCTTTCTAGGGTTAGCAAAGTGATAGCTCATTCTTAGGTGAGCTTTTCTCCTACCTATCTCTACTCTTGAGAGAGAGAGACCACTACTCCATTGGAGGCCAAGACCTCCATCTAGGAGAAGATCCCGCGGGATATCATCAAGACCTCCTTGTGGGAAGATCCATCTAGCATACCATCAAGACCTCCTCTTGGAGATGAACCTTACCTTGTATCTTTCCCTTTGTTGTTCATGTACCTTGTGATCTTGTGTGTTTGATTGTCTAGTGGATGTGTGATTTGGACTTGTTCTTGAGTGTTTCCCTTTGTGATTTCTCCCCCGTTCTTCCCCGTGTTCATCGTGTTCTTCGAGGGATCCCGCTCCAAACGTGAAAGATCGTCGCTATAGGGTTCCACCCTACATCACACAACCTCCACTATCTGCCAAGAGCGCACCTGCCGGGCCTACACAGAGCTCTTCTTCTTCCATGGCATCAACTGGGCACACAAGTGATATTATTTGTCGTCGTTGTAAGGGAAGAGGTCATTATGCGAGAATGCAAATCTCAGCGCAGATGATTGCTACTGAGGATGGTGGGTATGAGTCCGCTAGTGACTATGATGAGGAGACGTTGGCTCTTATTACACGTGAAGAACACGGTGGAGATGATTCCGATCATGAGACGCAATACATGGCCCCTGAAGACGCTGATAGGTATGAATATTTAGTTGCTCAACGTGTTTTGAGTGTGCAGGTCACACCAGCTGAGCAAAATCAGAGGCACAATTTGTTCCATACCAAGGGAGTTGTGAAGGAATGTTCTGCGCGCGTCATCATAGACGGAGGGAGATGCAACAACTTGGCTAGCATGGAGATGGTGGAGAAGCTATCTCTCACCACAAGACCACATCCACATCCTTACTACATCCAATGGTTCAACAACAGCGCAAGGTTATCAGATGAGGACATCAATACCATTGTTACACCCACAGCCCAGCCCCTACCGCTATACATACCGGACCAATTACTAGAGCTCACAAGACGCCAACTAAATTACCTGTACTTTCGCTTTTTGGTAATGATTCTAATGTTCATGAGAATATGATGCTGCTTAAATTGGATACATTTGTTTTGCTTACAAATGAAGGGCCTAGCTTGGAGAAGGATGAACATTGGAGCAAGAACAAGCATGGAGATGATGGCATGCTAAGGGGACAAGAATGGAGTTACAAGTGATGATTTCAGACTTTGAAGCCACCATAATGAGTGCATGAAGCCTTGGACGAAATATACAAGATGCCACTTCATAAATTTCGTCCAGAGGCTATTCTAGGTGCTGCACACCTTATTATTGGGCCAGCCCATGTAATTTCGAAATACATTAGTATAGGCTATTTTAGAGTCCGATGTGTGGGGAAACAAGAGATAGGGTTAGTTTCGACCCTCCACCAAGGGCCACGAAATTCTCCCCTCTTCCTCCATATATACAGCCCTTAGGGCACCGCTTAGACTTGGGTTTTGTTTAGATTAAAAGTTCGCCATAGCTGCAACTTCGCAGATTTCGCTTGTGTTCAACGACTGCATAAAGGCGCCACAGAACCCCACCTTGATCAATAAAGCTTTCATCTTATATTCGCAATATCCAGATTGCAATCTCAGCTTTTGCTTGTTCTTCGCTTGCTCGCAGGAAATAGACCTCGTGGTCGTTGATCGTGTTCGCGGGTCAATAACCTCTCGGAGTTGGTTTAGCGATTGCATATATGCGCGACGCCCTCGACGTCAGAGTCGGATCGCCAAAGTCGACTTCCACCAAAGCGAAATCCACCATCTCATCGAAAGACGGACACCTTTGCCTCTATCAAGTGGTATCAGATTTCCGTGTTGCTCGTGAGATTTTACAGTTTTTCGTAGTTTAGATCGAGTCTGTTCTTCATACCTATAGTCCACGAAAAAGCCAAAAAAATTAGGTTAGTTCATCCCATCCAACCAATCTGAGCCTTTGCATAATCTTTTCTCAGATTTGCTTTGTTGAATTTATGTTGCATCGCCGTGTCAAGTTGCTGGTCTTAGCGCCTAGTCTTTAGAGTTTCGAGTTCTGCTCACAAAGTTGTCACGCCGCCGCCGCCATATACCACCACCACATATTCACCGCCAATCCGAATCCATATACGCCACCACATATCCGCCGCCATCACGCCCATCCGAGTCCACCGCAACATATATCCGCCACCAACCGAAGTTCCACCAGATTCATCTCCGCCACCAAATTCGAAGTTCCACCAGATTCATCTCCGCCACCATCCGAAGTTCCACCAGATTCATCTCCGCCACCAGTCCTAGTCCGAGTCCAAAGAATTGTTGCATTGTTCTCGATTTCCAGATCACGCGACATCTGAAGTCGTGACACCAGAGGACTCCCAACTTCCAAGCCATCCGCAGAAGAAAAATAGTTCCAGCTTCAAAAAAAAACTAAGTCCGGAAAATTCTGGCTAGGCAGTTTTAGACCATTTGTAGACTTTTCCGAAAAAATTTGTGATGAGCAAAAAAAAAAAAAGGAAAAAAAAAAAAGAAAAAAAAAAAAATTCAGAGTGTGCTCCTCCTTGTTTACGCAGCGCCGTGATTTTGTTAGTGTTCTAGGCTCGCCTCTAGCACGGTTCAGCCTAGGACCAGCACAAGACTGCTGCTGAGCGCTTATTCAACTTTGCATCTCCGAATTGATTATTGCTGACATTTTTGCTACCATATTATAAGCCTTCCCAGCTCCACATACATCTACGCCGTATGCTTGATTCTCCCCGTAATCGCTATATCCAAGCTTTGAGAGTTTTGACTACAACGGTTGCCGATCACCACCGCTGCTGGGTAAGAACCGTAAGAATTTGAGATTTGCTTGACGGATTTGTGATACACCACCACCACTTCTTAGTAGTCCAGAGGATCATATTCTTGTGTGTTTCTATTTGCTGCTAACCATGGTAGGATCACAAGTCGATGAGACTGATTGGGAGAACTCGACTAACAAACAGCTACATGATAAGTTTCAAAGAAATGATGATTGGACAGTGCAAGATGTGGTAAACAGATTTGACGAGGCCATGGAGAAGATAGATGGCATTGAGAAGACGCTTGAAACAAAGCTTGATAGCAAGTTTGATGAATTGCTCGCTGCTTTCCACAACCACCGCCGGCTGCACCTATCGCACCTCTCAAGAACGACAACAACCACGCCTCTTCCGAATCAAGATGGACGAGCTCAACGTGTTCCTATTGAGCCAGACAAAATTCTGGTGCCGCTTGCCATCATTGTTGGTGCTTCTTTGGCTCTCGCCATCGCTGTCACGGTACCGAGGAGGATGATGATTATGTGGAGATTACGAGGATGAGGTTGATCAACATCGTAACCACGGCAACCACCAGCACCACAACCACCAGGTCGCCCACATGCAAATAATGGCAATGTTAGGGCTCCCTCAGTACGAGATCATGACCATCTCCCTAAACTGAAATTGAATATTCCACCATTTGAGGGTAGATATGTTCCTGATATATATCTTACTTGGGAGTTAGAAACTGAACAACGATTTACATGTTTACAATATCCCGAGGAGAGACGTGTTCCTCGCTGCTGTTTGTGCTTTCACTAGCTTTGCATGTGTTTGGTGGTCTCAACATTGTAGATTATATCCTGCTCCAGCTACTTGGGCTGCTTTGAAAACTGCTATGCGACTCGCTGGGTTCCACCATATTATCAACGTGAATTACTTCAAAATTGCAGCGCTTAAGACAAGGAAAAACTCAGAGAAGAATATTATCGAATTACAAACCGCTTGATTAGATGTGGTATTGTTGAGGAGAATGAAGCTATGCTTGCACGCTTTCCGGGTGGATTAAATAGAGAGATTCAGACCATTCTAGACTATAAGGATTATAATAATATCACTGCTTATTCCATCTTGCTTGTAAAGCTGAACGTGAAGTGCAGGATCGACAGCATTGGCGCCACACTAACTTTTCTCGCAGGTCGACCTTCATCATGGACACCACGCGCATCATCTACTTCCACCGCACCATCACCTCCTTCAGTGCCACCTCCAACCGTGATACAAGAAAGGTGCACAACCACCACTATCTCGCCAAGAGCACACCGCCGGCTCTGCACAGAGCTCTTCTTCTTCCATGGCGCCAACAGGCACACAAGTGATATTATTTGTCGTCATAAGGGAAGAGGACATTTTATGAGAGAATGCAAATCTCAGCGCAGATGATTGCTACGAGGATGGTGGGTATGAGTCCGCTTAGTGACTATGATGAGGAGACTTTGGCTCTTATTACACATGAGGAACACGGTGGAGATGATTCTGATCATGAGACACAATACATGGCTGTCAAGATGCCGACAGTATGAATGTTTAGTTGCTCAACGTGTTTTGAGTGTGCAGGTTACACAAGTCGAGCAAAATCAGAGGCATAATTTGTTCCATACAAAGGAGTTGTGAAGGAACGCTCTATTCAAGGCCATCATAGATGGAGGGAGCTGCAACAACTTGGCTAGCATGGAGATGGTGGAGAAGCTATCTCTCACCACAAGACCACATCCACATCCTTACTACATCCAATGGTTCAACAACAGCGCAAGGTGAAGGTAACACGACTGCTCGTGTGCATTTTAGTATCTCTACATATGCTGATTATGTTGATTGTGATGTGGTACCTATGCAAGCATGTTCCTTGTTACTTGGTAGACCATGGCAATTTGATAAAAATTCAGACACCATGGTAGAAACAATCAAGATACTCTTGTTCATAAGGATAAAATATTACTTTGCTTCCTATGACTCTGAGTCCATTTTGAAAGATGATATTAATAGAGCTAATAAAGCAAAACAGAGAAAATAAGAGTGAAAATCAGATTGTGGCAAAAGAATTTGAGCAACACATGAAGCCTAATAATAAACCATCTATGTTGCTTCAAATTAAATTGAAAAGTGCATGTTTACTTGCCACCAAATCTGATATTGATGAGCTAGATTTTAGCAAATCTATTTGCTATGCTTTTGTGTGCAAAGAGGCATTATTTTCATTCGAGGACGGTTTTCCTTCTTTGCCCCCGCTGTCACTAACATTTTGCAGAGTTCACCGACGCCTTTCCACAAGACGTACACCGGATTACCACCTATTCGAGGGATTGAGCATCAAATTGACTTAATTCCCGTGCATCATTACCCAACCGCACCATACCGCACTCAATCCAGAGGAGACGAAGGAGATTATGCGCCAAGCACAGAGCTGCTCGACAAAGGTTATATACGCTAATCCCTTAGTCCTTGTGCTGTTCCTATTATTCTAGTGCCAAAAAGGATGGTACGTCACGATGTGTGTTGATTGTAGAGGCATCAATAATATTACTATTCGTTATCGCCACCCTATTCCTAGGCTAGATGATATGCTTGATGAATTGAGTGGCTCTACAATATTCTCCAAAGTTGATTTATGAGTGGATACCATCAAATTCGTATGAAATTGGGAGATGAATGGAAAACAGCATTTAAAACTAAGTTTGGATTATATGAGTGGTTAGTCATGCCTTTTGGGTTAACTAATGCACCTAGTACTTTCATGAGATTAATGAACTAAGTTTTACGTGCTTTCATTGGACGATTTGTGGTAGTCTATTTTGATGATATACTGATTTATAGCAAATCTTTGGAAGAACATTTGGAACATTTACGTGTTGTTTTTAATGCTCTACGTGATGCACGCTTGTTTGGTAACCTTGGGAAGTGCACCTTTGCACCGAATCGAGTATCTTTTCTTGGCTATGTTGTTACTCCACAGGAATTGAAGTTGATAAAGCCAAGATTGAAGCTATTGAGAGTTGGCCGCAGCCCAAAACGGTCACACAAGTGAGGAGTTTCTTGGCCTCGCTGGTTTCTATAGGCGCTTTGTGAGAGATTTCAGCACCATTGCTGCACCTCTCAACGAGCTTACAAAGAAGGATGTGCCTTTTGTTTGGGGTACCGCACAGAAGAAGCCTTCACGGTATTGAAAGATAAGTTGACACATGCCCTTTACTCCAACTTCCTGATTTTAATAAGACTTTTGAGCTTGAATGTGATGCTAGTGGAATTGGATTAGAGGTGTGTTATTACAAGATGGCAAACCTGTTGCATACTTTTCTAAAAAATTGAGGGGCCTAGTCTGAATTATTCTACTTATGATAAAGAATTATATGCTCTTGTTCGACTTTAGAAACATGGCAACATTATTTATGGCCCAAAGAATTTGTTATACATTCTGATCATGAATCTTTGAAACATATTAAAAGTCAAGCTAAACTGAATCGTAGACATGCTAAATGGGTTGAATTCATTGAGACTTTCCTTATGTCATTAAACACAAGAAGGGTAAAGAAAATGTTATTGCTGATGCATTGTCTCGTCGCTATACTATGCTTTCACAACTTGACTTCAAAATATTTGGTTTGGAGACCATCAAAGATCAATATGTGCATGATGCTGATTTTAAAGATGTATTGCAGAATTGTAAAGAAGGAAGAACATGGAACAAGTTTGTCGTTAATGATGGATTTGTGTTCCGTAACAAGCTATGCATTCCAGCTAGCTCCGCTCGCCTTTTGTTGTTGCAGGAGGCGATGGAGGAGGACTAATGGGACACTTTGGCGTGAAGAAGACGGAGGACGACTTGCTACACATTTCTTTTGGCCAAAGATGAGACGGATGTTGAGCGCTTTATTGCTCGCTGCACTACATGTCAAAAAGCTAAGTCACGACTCAATCCTCATGGTTTATATATGCCTTTGCCTGCACTCTAGTGTTCCTTGGGAGGATATATCTATGGACTTTGTTTTAGGTTTACCTAGAACAAAGAAGGAGGGATAGCATATTTGTTGTCGTGATAGATTCTCAAAATGGCACACTTTATACCATGTCATAAAAGCGATGATGCTATCAATGTTGCTGATTTGTTCTTTCGTGAAATTATTCGCTTGCATGGTGTGCCAAATACTATTGTTTCAGATCGTGATACTAAATTTCTTAGCCACTTTTGGAGATGTTTATGGGCTGTTGGGGACTAAACTGCTTTTAGTACTACTTGTCACCCCCAAACCGATGGATAAACCAAGTAGTCAATAGAACATTGTCTACTATGCTTAGGGCTGTTCTAAAGAAAAATAAGAAAATGTGGGAGGAATGCTTGCCTCATATTGAATTTGCTTATAATCGCTCATTGCATTCTACTACTAAGATGTGCCCTTTGAAGTTGTGTATGGTTTCCTACCGTGCACCTATTGATTTGTTGCTTCTTCCATCTTCGGAGAAGGTTAATTTTGATGCTAAAGAACGTGCTGAATTGATTTTAAAATGCATGAGTTAACTAAGGAAAACATTGAGCGATGAATGCTAAATATAAACTTGCTGGAGATAAGGGTAGAAAACATGTTGTGTTTGCACCGGAGATCTTGTTTGGTTACATTTATGTAAGGATAGATTTCCGATTTGCGCAAATCAAAGCTAATGCCACGTGTCACTGGTCCCTTTAAGGTGTTGGAGAAAGTAAATGATAATGCATATAAACTTGAGCTGCCTCGCAGATTTTGGGGTTAGTCCCACTTTTAACATTGCAGATTTGAAGCCATATTTGGTGAGGAAGATGAACTTCCGTCGAGGACGACTTCATTTCAAGAAGGGAGGATGATGAGGACATCAATACCATTGTTACACCCACAGCCCCTACTGCTATACATACCGGACCAATTACTAGAGCTCACAAGACGCCAACTAAATTACTGTACTTTCGCTTTCTTGGTAATGATTCTAATGTTCATGAGAATATGATGTCGCTTAAATTGGATACATTTGTTTTGCTTACAAATGAAGGGCCTAGCTTGGAGAAGGATGAACATTGGAGCAAGAACAAGCATGGAGATGATGGCATGCTAAGGGGACAAGAATGGAGTTACAAGTGATGATTTCAGGACTTTGAAGCCACCATAATGAGTGCATGAAGCCTTGGACGAAATATACAAGATGCCACTTCATAAATTTCGTCCAGAGGCTATTCTAGGTGCTGCACACCTTATTATTGGGCCAGCCCATGTAATTTCGAAATACATTAGTATAGGCTATTTTAGAGTCCGTATGTGGGGGAAACAAGAGATAGGGTTAGTTTCGACCCTCCACCAAGGGCCACGAAATTCTCCCCTCTTCCTCCATATATACAGCCCTTAGGGCACCGCTTAGACTTGGGTTTTGTTTAGATTAAAAGTTCGCCATAGCTGCAACTTCACAGATTTCGCTTGTGTTCAACGACTGCATAAAGGCGCCACGTAACCCCACCTTGATCAATAAAGCTTTCATCTTATATTCGCAATATCCAGATTGCAATCTCAGCTTGCTTGTTCTTCGCTTGCTCGCAGGAAATAGACCTCGTGGTCGTTGATCGTGTTCGCGCGGGTCAATAACCTCTCGGAGTTGGTTTAGCGATTGCATATGCGACGCCGCTCGCAGACGTCAGTAGTCGGATCGCCAAAGTCGACTTCCACCAAAGCGAAATCCACCATCTCATCGAAAGACGGACACCTTTGCCTCTATCAGCCCCTACTCGTTATATATACGGGACCAATTACTAGAGCTCACAAGACGCCCAATTAAATTACTGTGTACTTTCGCTTTCTTGGTAATGATTCTAATGTTCATGAGAATATGATGCTGCCTAAATTGGATACATTTGTTTTGCTTACAAATGAAGGGCCTAGCTTGGAGAAGGATGAACATTGGAGCAAGAACACGCATGGAGTTGATGGCATGCTGATGCGGAGCATCCTTCCATCATCCCCATGGACTCTACATCAACACCTACAACACCACAAGGACCGATGACTCGAGCACGTGCAAGAGCTCTTGAAACCGAGGTGACATCAATCCTCTCACAACTCTCCTTCGATTCACATGAGACATGGTTACTACCTCAAACGGAAACTCTATGCATACTCAGGCACCAAGGAGTCGACCATGAAGAGGCTAGGAGGCCAGGAGAATCGGAAGCGGAAGACATACGTGATGACGAAGAGGAGAAAGCAACAAGTACCAGGGAGGCCGGACGATCCGGACGGAGGCCCGGACGATCCGGACATAGCCCGGATGATCCGGACCCCGGTCCGGACGATCCGGCTAACTCCACCGAAGGCAACAGAACCTCCACGCTGAAGCCGGATCAACCGAACCCAGGCCCGGATCATCCGGACCTCGCCCGGACGTCCGGACCCCCAAACCGGACATCCGACCCCGCGCGCCATCACCAGAAAGCACCCCGGACCATCCGGCCCCCACCCGATCATCCGACCAGCCCGGATCATCCGGACCGCCGCCCGATCGTCCGCCAGCATGCCACAAGGTTGGGCTGAGCCCATGTGCCCTTCGCCCCTGCACTCTATATAGGACCCCTCTCCTCACTTTGAGACTTAGCATTGATTAGCTCATATTTGTGTGTGAGAGCCTTTGCTCATCCACCGGTATTTCTCCACGGAGATCAGACCTCCGCTAGGAGAAGATCCATCGGATTCAAGACCCTCTAAGGGAAGATCCTCGTGGATTCAAGACCTCCTCCGGAGAAGAACGGCTACCTTTGTATCTTTCCTTTGTTGATTTTGGACCATGTATCACTGTGGCTTCATGATCTAGACCTTGTGTGATTGATCTCTTGTCGGTTGAGTGTCTCTCTTGTTCTTCCCCGTGATTTCCTCTCGTTCTTCCGCTGCTTCTTCGTGTTCCTCCGTAGGATCCCTCCAAACGTGAAAGATCGATTTAATTAGGGTTCCACCCTACATCATATGGTATCATGAGCCACGTTGATCACGCTTTTGGAGCCCCTACCTCGTGATTTCTAGCTTGATTTTGTTGTTTTCGCCCTAAAACCCAAAATCGCCACAAAAATACTCCCAAAATTTTTTGTGATTTGTTAGTTTTGATGATGTTTTGTTGTTTTTGATCCGTGATTCGTGTAACTCGTGGATCTTGTGTTTCCCCACCTTTCCCCTCGAAATCCACCCAAAATCCCCAAATCATCAAATTCCACCCCATTTTCGTGTTCTTCCCGAGCAGTTTCGTGCGAGGTTGACCTGCCCGGATCATCCGGACCAAGTCCCGGATCATCCGACTCGCCGGATCATCCGCCCTGCCCGGATCATCCGCTTCCTTCACCAAAAACCGCATTTCTGCAGTCCTTCTCCACCACCACCACCACCTATACCTACATACACAATCCCCACCCCATCCACCACCATTTCCACTTGCCAAACCCCAAGACACAACCTCCGATTTCCATTCAATTTGAGTTCGACAATTTGAGTGAGATTTCGTGTCCTTTGTGTTTCGCTATTTAGGCGCTGTGACATCAACAACAAACGCCACTTTGGTCGCTTACTCATCTTCGCTACGGACGGTAACATCGATTTACATCTTTGTCATACCTTGCAATTGCATTGATAACCATCATATACCATCTTTTGCATTGCTTACCCACCGAGACTAGCCATTGAGTATTGCCGCAACGTGACTTGTGCACATTAGTTGCATACACCATATCATACATACCTTTGAGGTGCATATCTCGAATCAACTTGTGTGTCACAAAGTTGTCATCGATACACAATTGCTATCTTAGTTCGTCAAGTTTGCATAAGAAAAGAGCTCAAAAGAGAAAGAGCCACTCAAGCTTTTAAGCAAAGAGGAAAGATAAGCAAAGAGCTTATAAGCAACAAGCATAGCATCATACAACATTAAGATTGTCATATAAGATCATCTTGGATCATTGCACCGATACACCATACATATAGCATACTGGGATAGAGATCGCTGCATTTTTGCCTAGTAGGTTGTGCACAAGTCTCAGATCCGCCTATTGTGCAATCGTATAGCTCTCTAGTATTGTGCAACAAGAGCATTTTCGTGGATTCCACATTTTGGCTCACTTTTGGTTTGCACAATCCCATTTATCTATTTGCATGTGTGTTTCCGTACCACTACTTGCTTGGTCTACTTGTTGCATATGCGAATTTGCTAATCTTCTTCAACATTTTTGAGTCAAGCTAACGATTGCAATCAATTTTGTGCCACCATCCTAACCAAGCTCCACCAAAAGCTTTTACTTGTGTAGGTGTGAGAATCGACAAGGATCGGTACCAATAGTGCTATTTCATTGTCCGCATTTGAGTGAACTTGATTCATCTTCAACTTCGGTCAAAGGTACATTGGTATTCATTCTTCTCCTTCTACCACTCACAATTTGCTTGAAATGATGGATAGGCCAAGTTCTTCTACAAATCCACTCTTCATCGAAAGCAAGACGATTTAAATGTCATCATACGCCACCAAGAGCCACCTCTTTGGCGCGACAACGAGCTCTCCATCAAGAGCAACAAGCAATGAGCTTAACGATCGACAACCTCTCCACCGACTTGCGACTCTCCGAGAAGCGTATAAGAGATTACTTCGACAACAAACTCGACGCAAGACAAGAAAGAGAACGATGCAAGAATGGACGAGATCCGCGCTTGTTGGTGAACCGCGATTTCTACCTTTTCACACTCAAGACGGAGCCACTCAAGTCGCCACTCCGACGACTCCTTCTCCGACACAAGTACACCGCATCGAACATTCTTCGACGAGCCGCCCAAGATCGCTATGCATCTCGCAACCCGCTACATGACAAGAAATCCAAGAGCAAGTTGATGAAGAAGTTCTCGTCCTCAATCGAGCCAAATGGCGCTTGCTCAAGCTCAAGAACGACAACGCCTTCGCCACCAACAAGAACAAGAACGAGCGCGCCACACTAAGAGCAACAAGACGCCGAGGCTCAACGCCTTCAACAACAACAACGAAAGCACAAGCTCTTGAGGCGAACGCGCCTTCAAGCATCAAGTCGAGCTCGCCAACCGCAATCGCGAAGGCGCAATCAAGAGGAAGCACTTCGAGAAGAAATACAAGAGAGGAACTACCATCCGCGAGCGCAACGCGCAACGCCAAAGCTCCTCAAGCTCATCCTCAACCTCAAGGTCAACAAGAGCAAGTTGATCATGGACTTCCTCCTCGCCAAGAGCAACATGAGGATGATTACCTCCACGCCAAGAACGCCATCATCAACATCGACCTCAAAACAATGAAGAACATCGCTATGGCAAGCTCAAGTTCACAATGCCCAAGTTCAATGGAACCAATGATCCCAAGAATACCTCTCATGGGCATTGAAGGTCGACAAAATCTTTCGTTTGCACAACTATGATGAAGAAAAGAAGATCGCTATGGCATCACTTGAGTTCCAAGACTATGTGCTCATATGGTGGGAACAAGTCCTTGAGCGCCGACAAGCAAGAGGTGAACCTCCAATCACCACTTGGGCTCAAATGAAGGATGTCATGAGAGCACGCTTTGTGCCCACCTACTACAACCGTGATCTCTTCAAGAAGCTACAACCTCAAGCAAGGAACAAAGAGTGTTGAAGAATACTACAAGGAAATGGAGATTGCCATGATTCGAGCCAATGTCACGGAAGGATGATGAACAAACAATGGCACGATTCTTGAATGGCCTCAACCATCCCATCAAGAAGATCGCCGATTTCCAACCCTACTCCAACCTCATTGAGCTCGTGCATCAAGCTACAAAGGCGGAACGACAAGTGCAAGATGACTTCTGGCACGCCAAGTACTCATCCAAGACATACGGCCTCTCCAACAACCAAGCTTCAACAACTACTCCAACTTCGACATCAACCAAGTCTTTTCCAAGCAACGACGACAAGTCAAGTTACAAGAAAACTTCTACAAGTTCAAGTCGCCCTCCTCCTACTACAAGCAACCCAAGCCGCAGGTTTCATCATCTACTCCAACCGATGAGACCGCAAGACAAGCTCCTTCAAGTGTTTTACTTGCGCGCGCCGAGGCCACAAGTCATATGAATGCACCAACAAGCGCACCATGATACTCAACGACGATGGCACCTACGACTCAATGAGTGAAGATGAAATGGACGCCATTGAGCAAGTGGCCATGCACCGCGATCAACGAGGATGAAGATGATCAAGTCTTTTGTGATGAAGATACAAGCCCCGCCTTGTTGTCTCCAAAGTCTTGACACTTCAACATCACCAAGAAGAAGACCAACGATGCCACATCTTCCACACAAAGGCCGCATCAATGGGAGATCCGCCAAGGTCATCATCGATGGAGGTAGTTGCCACAACTTGGCAAGCGAAGAACTATGCTCCAAGCTCCAATTGGTCAAGAAGAAGCATCCGCAACCATACAAGGTTCAATGGCTAAGGACTCCGCACTATACGAAGTTGAGCATACGGTCCAAGTATCCTTCAAAATAGGTGCATATGAGGACACTTTGAATGTGATGTGGTCCCAATGACCGCTTGCCACCTCCTCCTTGGTCGGCCATGGCACTTCGATCGTGGTGTCTACCACAATGGGCGACAAACCACTATAGCTTCAAGATGAAAGGCAAAGAATATGTCCTACGACCCATGTCTCCTAGTCAAGGATAGCCGACAAACAAGCCACCAACCAAAGAGAGAAGAGGAGAAAGTGAGCCACCAAAAGTGAGTGAGAGCCACAAGCCAAATTTGAGCGCCTTCGCCTAGAGAGAAAAACCTCATACTATTCGCCACCAAACATGAGATGAGAGAAGTGTGAGAACCCATCGAGTGTGATGCACTTTGTCCTTGTGTGCAAGGATGGAGAACCAAAACTAACACCACTCATGAGCTACCTTGGTGTTTCAACCTTTTGCAGGAATTTCAAGATGTTTTCCCGATGAGCTACCTCCGGTCTACCTCCTCTACGAGGCATTGAGCATCGAATCGACCTCATCCCCGGAGCGCCACTTCCAAACAAAGCTCCATACCGTGTCAATCCCAAGAAACCAAGGAGATTCAACGGCAAGTACAACAACTAATCGACAACGGTCATGTACGGAAAGCTTAAGCCCTTGTGCCGCGTCTGCTATTCTTGTGCCTAAGCCCGATGGAACATTCCGCTTGTGTTCGATTGTAGACCAATAAATGCTATCACCGTACGCTATAGGCATCCCATTCCTCGCTTAGATGATATGCTTGATGAACTTAGTGGAGCCAACTTTTCTCAAAAATTGATCTTAAAAGTGGCTATTATCAAATCCGCATTCATGAGGGTGATGAATGGAAAACTGCTTTCAAAACAAAATTTGGCTTATATGAATGGTTGGTTATGCCTATGGGTTTGTCGGAAGCTCCCTAACTTTTGTGCGCCTTATGCATCATGTACTTCGCCATACATTGGAATCTTTGTTGTGGTTTACTGATGATATTCTTGTGTTTAGCAAAACCATGAAAGAACATCTTGATCATGTTAAGCTTGTTTTGCAAACACTTCAAAAGAAAGTCTTTATGCCAACTTGAAAAATGCACTTTTGGAGTTGACAAAGTGGTTTTCTTGGGTTTCGTTGTCTCTTCCAAGGGTGTCCATGTTGATGAAACTAAGATCAAAGCAATTAAAACTTGGCCCCAACCCACCAATTTGCAACAAGTGCGAAGTTTCCTTGGTCTTGCAGGTTTTTATCGCCGCTTTGTTAAAAACTTTAGCACTATTGCAGCTCCTTTGCATGCTTTGAGTAAGAAGAATACTCCTTTTGTTTGGGGACCTTGCAATCAAACGCTTTTGATGAGCTCAAGTCTTTGCTTACTCATGCTCCGATTCTTGCTTTGCCCAATTTTGACAAAACTTTTGAGGTCCATTGTGATGCAAGTGGTACCGAATAGGCGGAGTTTTAATGCAAGAAAACGAGTCATTGCTTATTTTAGTGAAAACTCTCCGTGCTCAACTTAACTATCCCGCTTATGACAAAGAATTGTATGCTTTAGTGCGTGTCCTCCATGTTTGGGAACATTATCTTAGACCTCATGAGTTTGTCATCCATACCGATCATGAAACGCTTAAGTACTTAAAAGGTCAAACTAAATTGAACAAGCGCCATGCCAAATGGAGTGAATTTATTGAATCTTTTCCATATGTGATCAAGTACATTAAGGGCAAGGAAAATGTAGTTGCCGATGCACTTTCACGATATGCACGCTTGTCACCCAACTTGAGTTGAATGTTATAGGTTTTGAGCATATCAAAGATTTGTATGCTAGTGATCCATCTTTGCACCTCATTATGCTAAATGTTTGACGATACATCTTGGGAACAATATTACCTCAAGGATGGTTATCTTATGAGAGCTAACAAACTTTGCATACCGTAGTCTTCTTCGCTTGCTACTTTTGCAAGAGGCTCATGGAGGTGGACTCATGGGACACTTTGGACGCGACAAGACCTTCGCCACGCCTCCAAGAACTACTTTTGGCCCAAGATGTTTCGAGACGCTTCACGCTTCACCACCCGATGCTCTACATGCCGCAAAGCTAAGTCAAAAGCTCAATCTCATGGTCTTTACATGCCTCTTCCAATTCCATATCAACCTTGGGAAGACATTAGCATGGACTTTGTACTTGGTTTGCCTAGAACTCAAAATGGAAAGGATTCCGTGTTTGTGGTTGTAGATCGATTTTCTAAGATGGCACATTTTATTCCTTGCAACAAGGTAGACGATGCTTCACATATTGCAAATCTCTTTGTAGGGAAATCTTGCGCCCATGGAGTACCAAAGACAATCGCTCCGATCATGACGCCAAGTTCTTGAGTTACTTTTGAAGACTCTTTGCGCCAAGCTCGCATCAAGCTCTTGTTCTCATCCGATACCATCCTCAAACCGACGGCCAAACGGAGGTGACGAACCGACGCTTCCACTCTACTTCAAGGTTGATCAAGAAGAACATCAAGGAGTGGAGACGGTTCTACCCATCGCCGAGTACGCCTACAACCGCAGAAGACATTCGACGACCGGCAAGTCCCCTTCGAGGTCGCTTCACGGCTTCAACCCATTGTCCCCATTGGACATCCTACCTCTACCTCTACAAGAGCGCACTCAACCTCGACGCAAGTGCCCGCAAGCTACATCAAGAAGGTGCATGAAGATACAAGAAACACCATCGAGCGCCAAGTACAACGACTAGCCACCAAGCTCAACATCAACAAGCAACCCATGATCTTCAACATAGGCGATCTCGTGGCTACACCTTCGCAAGGAACGCTTCTCCAACGAACGCAAGTCCAAACTTCTACCTCGAGCCGATGGACCCTTCAAGGTGTTAGCACGCTACAACAACAACGCCTACAAGCTCGACCTACCAAGCGACAAGTACAACGTGAGCGACACATTCAACGCCAAAGACCTCTCGCTTTCCATGGTGATGAAGAACTAGATCCGAGGTCGGATCCTTTCAAGGGAGGGATATGATGCGAGCATCCTTCCATCATCCCCATGGACTCTACATCAACACCTACAACACCACAAGGACCGATGACTCGAGCACGCAAGAGCTCTTGAAACCGAGGTGACATCAATCCTCTCACAACTCTCCTTCGATTCACATGAGACATGGTTACTACCTCAAACGGAAACTCTATGCATACTCAGCACCAAGGAGTCGACCATGAAGAGGCTAGGAAGCAAGGAGAATCGAAGCGAAGACATACGTGAAGATGGAGAGGAGAAAGCAACAAGTACTCAGGAGGCCGGACGATCCGGACGGAGGTCTTGGACGATCCGGACAGAGCCGGATGATCCGGACCCGGTCCGGACGATCCGCTAACTCCACCAAGGCAACAGAATCCTCCACGCTGAAGCCGGATCATCCGACCCAGTCCCGGATCATCCGGACTCTCGCCTGGACGTCCGGACCCCCAACCGGACATCCGCCCTCATACCGCCACCACCCAGAAAGCACCGCCTGACCATCCGGCCCCACCCGGATCATCCGACCAGCCGCCCCCGATCGTCCGCCAGCGCCTGCAGACGCTGCAAGGCTTGGCTGAGCCCATGTACCCCTTCGCCTGCACTCTATATATAGGACCCCTCTCTCACTTTGAGACTTAGCATTGATTAGCTCATATTTGTGTGAGAGCCTTTGCTCATCCACTGTATTTCTCCACGGAGATCGGACCTCCGCCTAGGAGAAGATCCATCGGATTCAAGACCCCCATCTAAGGGAAGATCCTCGTGATTCAAGACCTCCTCCGGAGAAGAACGGCTACCTTTGTATCTTTCCTTTGTTGATTTTGGACCATGTATCACTCAAGCCTCGATGATCTAGACCTTGTGTGATTGATCTCTTGTCTTGTTGAGTGTCTCTCTTGTTCTTCCCCGTGATTTCCTCTCCTGCTCCTCAAGTTCTTCGTGTTTCCTCCTTAGGATCCCTCCAAACGTGAAAGATCGATTTAATTAGGGTTCCACCCTACATCACATGCGCAAGGGGATCAAGAACGGAGTTACAAGTGATGATTTCAGGACTTTGAAGCCACCATAAGGAGTGCATGAAGCCTTGGACGAAATATACAAGATGCCACGCCATAATATTCGCCCATAGGCTATTCTAGGTGCAAGCATGTACCTTATTATTGGGCCAGCCCATGTAATTTCGAAATACTTAAGTATAGGCTATTTTAGAGTCCGTATGTGTGGGAAACAAGAGTTAGGTTGATTCTTGACCCCACCCTCAAGGGCCACGAAATTCTCTCTTTTCCCTATATATACAGCCCTTAGGGCGCTTGCTTAGACTTCGGGTTTTGTTTAGATTAAAAGTTCGCCATAGCGCAACTTCACGATTTCGCTTTGTGTTCAACTCAGATTGTGGCAAAGGCGCCACAGAACCCCACCTTGATCAATAAAGCTTTCATCTTATATTCGCAATATCTAGATTGCAATCTCAGTTTTGCTTGTTCTTCGCTTGCTCGCAGGAAATTAACCTTCGTGGTCGTTGCATCATGCTTGCGCGTGGTCAATAACCTCCTGAGTTGGTTTAGCGATGAGCTAGATTTTCGCAAACGCTCAGTAGTCGGATCGTGTGCAAAGTCGATTATTTTCACCAAAGCGAATCCACCATCTCATCGAAAGATGGGACACCTTTTGCTTCTATCAAGTTCACCGACGCTTTCCACAAGACGCGCCACCGGATTACCGCCTATTCGAGGGATTGAGCATCGATTGACTTAAGTCCCGGTGCTTCACTGCCAAACCGTGGCGCCATACCGCATCAATCCGTAGAGGAGACGAAGGAGATTACGCATCAAGTACAAGAGCTGCTCGACAAAGGTTATATACGTGAATCCCTTTAGTCCTTGTGTTGTTCCTATTATTCTAGTGCCGAAAAGGATGGTACATCACATATGTGTGTTGATTGTAGAGGCATTAATAATATTACTATTCGTTATCGCCATCCTATTCCTAGGCTAGATGATATGCTTGATGAATTGAGTGGCTCTATAATATTCTCCAAAGTTGATTTATGAGTGGATACCATCAAATTCGTGATGAAATTGGGGGATGAATGGAAAACAGCATTTAAAACTAAATTTGGATTATATGAGTGGTTAGTCATGCCTTTTGGGTTAACTAATGCACCTAGTACTTTCATGAGATTAATGAACTAAGTTTTACATGCTTTCATTGGACGATTTGTGGTAGTTTACTTTGATGACATATTGATTTATAGCAGATCTTTGGAGGAACATTTGGAACATTTACGTGTTGTTTTTATTGCTCTACGTGATGCACGCTTGTTTGGTAACCTTGGGAAGTGCACCTTTGCACCGAATTTGTGTCTTTTCTTGGTTATGTTGTTACTCCACAGGAATTGAAGTTGATAAAGCCAAGATTGAAGCTATTGAGAGTTGGCCGCAGCCCAAAACAGTCACACAAGTGAGGAGTTTTCTTGACTCGCTGGTTTCTATAGGCGTTTTGAGAGAATTTAGCACAATTGCTGCACCTCTCAATGAGCTTACAAAGAAGGATGTGCCTTTTGTTTGGGGTACCGCATAGGAAGAAGCCTTCACGATATTGAAAGATAAGTTGACACATGCTCCTTTACTCCAACTTCCTGATTTTAATAAGACTTTTGAGCTTGAATGTGATGCTAGTGGAATTGGATTAGGAGGTGTGTTATTACAAGATGGCAAACCTGTTGTATACTTTTCTCAAAAATAGAGGGCCTAGTCTGAACTATTCTACTTATGATAAAGAATTATATGCTCTTGTTCGACTTTAGAGACATGGCAACATTATTTATGGCCCAAAGAATTTGTTATACATTCTGATCATGAATCTTTGAAACATATTAAAAGTCAAGCTAAACTGAATCGTAGACATGCTAAATGGGTTGAATTCATTGAGACTTTCCTTATGTCATTAAACACAAGAAGGGTAAAGAAAATGTTATTGTTGATGCATTGTCTCGTCGCTATGCTATGCTTTCAAAACTTGACTTCAAAATATTTGGTTTGGAGACCATCAAAGATCAATATGTGCATGATGCTGATTTTAAAGATGTATTGCGAATTGTAAAGAAGGAAGAACATGGAACAAGTTTGTCGTTAATGATGGATTTGTGTTCCGTGCTAACAAGCTATGCATTCCAGCTAGCCTGCTCGTTTTTGTTGTTGCAGGAGGCGATGGAGGAGGACTAATGGGACACTTTGGCGTGAAGAAGACGGAGGACGACTTGCTACACATTTCTTTTGGCCAAAGGTGAGACGGATGTTGAGCGCTTTTATTGCTCGCTGCACTACATGTCAAAAAGCTATGTCACGACTCAATCCTCATGGTTTATATATGCCTTTGCTGTACTCTAGTGTTCCTTGGGAGGATATATCTATGGACTTTGTTTTAGGTTTACCTAGAACAAAGAAGGGAGGATAGCATATTTGTTGTCGTGACAGATTCTCTAAAATGGCACACTTTATACCATGTCATAAAAGCGATGATGTCGTCAATGTTGCTGATTTGTTCTTTCGTGAAATTATTCGCTTGCATGGTGTGCCAAATACTACTGTTTCAGATCGTGATACTAAATTTCTTAGCCACTTTTGGAGATGTTTATGGTCTAAGTTGGGGACTAAACTGCTTTTTAGTACTACTTGTCACCCCCAAACTGATGGACAAACTGAAGTAGTCAATAGAACATTGTCTACTATGCTTAGGGTTGTTCTAAAGAATAATAAGAAATGTGGGAGGAATGCTTGCCTCATATTGAATTTGCTTATAATCGCTCATTGCATTCTACTACTAAGATGTGCCCTTTGAAGTTGTGTATGGTTTCCTACCTCGTGCACCTATTGATTTGTTGCTTCTTCCATCTTCTGAGAAGGTTAATTTTGATGCTAAAGAACGTGTTGAATTGATTTTAAAAATGCATGAGTTAACTAAGGAAAACATTGAGCGATGAATGCTAAATATAAACTTGCCGGAGATAAGGTAGAAAACATGTTGTGTTTGCACCGAGATCCATTTTGGTTACATTTATGAAGCATAGATTTCTGATTTGCGCAAATCAAAGCTAATGCCACGTTAGAGGCGAGGGTGTCCCGCCTTTCGATGAGATGGTGGCTATCGCTTTTGATGAAGTCGACTTTGACGATCCGACTACGAACGCGGCGAGGACGCCGCTACTTAGCAATCGCTAAACCAACTCCGAGAGGTTATTGACCACGCCGAGCACGATCAACCTGACCACGAGGGTGTGTTTCCGCAGCAAACGAAGAACAAGCAAGAAAGTAAGATTGCAACTGGATATTGCGAATATAAGATGAAAGATTTATTGATCAAGGTGGGGTTCTCAGGACGCTTTGTCCGGTCGCTGAACACAAACGGCACGCCAAGTTGCAGCTATGGCTAACTTTTGATCTAAACAAAACCCAAGTCTAAACGGTGCCCTAAGGGCTGTATATATAGAGGAAGAGGGGTGAATTTCGTGGCCCTTGGTGGAGGGGTCCAAACTAACCCTATCTCTTGTTTCCCCACACATACGGACTCTAAAAATAGCCTATACTAATGTATTTCGAAATTACATGGGCCTGGCCTAATAATAAGGTGACGCAAGACCTAGAATAGCCTATGGACGAATATTATGAAGTGGCATCTTGTATATTTCGTCCAAGGCTTCATGCACTCCTTATGGTGGCTTCAAAGTCCTGAAATCATCACTTGTAACTCCGTTTGATCCCCTTGCGCATGCCATCAACTCCATGCGTGTTCTTGCTCCAATGTTCATCCTTCTCCAAGCTAGGCCCTTCATTTGTAAGCAAAACAAATGTATCCAATTTAGGCAGATCATATTCTCATGAATATTAGAATCATTACCAAGAAACGAAAGTACCGGTAATTTAATTGGCGCGCGAGCTCTAGTAATTGGTCCCAGATATGTAACAGTAGGGGCTGTGGATGTAACAATGGTATTGATGTCCTCATCATCCTCCCTTCTTGAAATGAAGTCGCCCTCGACGGAAGCTCATCTTCCTCACCCAAATAAGGCTTCAAATCTGCAATGTTAAAAGTGGACTAACCCCAAAATCTGCAGCAGCTCAAGTTTATATGCATTATCATTTATTTTCTCCAACACCTTAAAGGGACCAGCAGCACGTGGCATTAGTTTTGATTTATGCAAATCAGAAATCTATCTCACGCAAATGTAACCAAACAAGATCTCCGTGTTCAAACACAACATGTTTTCTACCCTTATCTCCAGATGTTTATATTTAGCATTCATACGCCAATGTTTTCCTTAGTTAACTCATGCATTTTAAAATCAATTCAGCACGCTTCTTTAGCATCAAAATTAACCTTCTCCCAAGATGGAAGAGGCAACAAATCAATAGGTGCACGAGGTAGGAAACCATACACAACTTCAAAAGGGCACATCTTAGTAGTAGAATGCAATGAACGATTATAAGCAAATTCAATATGAGGCAAGCATTCCTCCCACATTTTCTTATTATTCTTTAGAACAGCCCTAAGCATAGTAGACAATGTTCTATTGACTACTTCAGTTTGTCCATCAGCTTGGGGGTGACAAGTAGTACTAAAAGCAGTTTAGTCCCCAACTTAGCCCATAAACATCTCCAAAAGTGGCTAAGAAATTTAGTATCACGATCTGAAACAATAGTATTTGGCACACCATGCAAGTTTAATAATTTCACGAAAGAACAAATCAGCAACATTGACAAAGATCATCGCTTTTATGACATGGTATAAAGTGTGCCATTTTCGAGAATCTATCCACGACAACAAATATGTTATCCTCCCTTCTTTGTTCTAGGTAAACCTAAAACAAAGTCCATAGATATATCCTCCCAAGGAACACTAGGTACAGTAAAGGCATATATAAACCATGAGGATTGAGTCGTGACTTAGCTTTTTGACATGTAGTGCAATGAGCAATAAAACGCCAACATCCTGCCTCATCTTTGGCCAAAAGAAATGTGTAGCAAGTACGCCCTCCATCTTCTTCACGCCAAAGTGTCCCATTAGTCCTCCTCCATGCGCCTCCGCAACAACAAAAGACGAACGGAGCTAGCTGGAATGCATAGCTTGTTAGCACGAACACAAATCCATCATTAACGACAAACTTGTTCCATGTTCTTCCTTCTTTACAATTCTGCAATACATCTTTAAAATCAGCATCATGCACATATTGATCTTTGATGGTCTCCAAACCAAATATTTTGAAGTCAAGTTGTGAAAGCATAGTATAGCTTATTTAGACAATGCATCAAGAATAACATTTTCTTTACCCTTCTTGTGTTTAATGACATAAGGGAAAGTCTCAATGAATTCAACCCATTTAGCATGTCTACGATTCAGTTTAGCTTGACTTTTAATATGTTTCAAAGATTCATGATCGAATGTATAACAAATTCTTTGGGCCATAAATAATGTTGCCATGTTTCTAAAGTCCTAACAAGAGCATATAATTCTTTATCATAAGTAGAGTAATTCAGACTAGGCCCACTCAATTTTTCGTAAAAGTATGCAACAGGTTTGCCATCTTGTAATAACACACCTCCTAATCCAATTCCACTAGCATCACATTCAAGCTCAAAAGTCTTATTAAAATCGTGAAGTTGGAGTAAAGGAGCATGTGTCAACTTATCTTTCAATACCGTGAAGGCTTCTTCCCGTCCGGTACCCCAAACAAAAGGCACATCCTTCTTTGTAAGCTCATTGAGAGGTGCAGCAATGGTGCTGAAATCTCTCACAAAACGCCTATAGAAACCAGCGAGGCCAAGGAAACTCCTCACTTGTGTGACTGCTTTGGCTGCGCCAACTCTCAATAGCTTCAATCTTGGCTTTATCAACTTCAATTCCCTCGTGGAGTAACAACATAGCCAAGAAAAGATACTCGGTCGGTGCAAAAGGTGCACTTCCCAAGGTTACCAAACAAACGCATCACGAGAGCATTAAAACAGCACGAATGTTCCAAATGTTCTTCCAAAGATTTGCTATAAATCAAGATATCATCAAAATAGACTACCACAAATCGTCCAATGAAAGCACGAAACTTCGCTCATTAATCTCATGAAAGTACTAGGTGCATTAGTTAACCCAAAAGGCATGACTAACCACTCATATAATCCAAACTTAGTTTTAAATGCTGTTTTCCATTCATCTCCCAATTTCATACGAATTTGATGGTATCCACTACGCAAATCAACTTTGGAGAATATTGTAGAGCCACTCAATTCATCAAGCATATCATCTAGCCTAGGAATAGGGTGACGATAACTAATAGTAATATTATTAATGCCTCTACAATCAACACACATACGTGATGTACCATCCTTTTTCGCACTAGAATAATAGGAACAGCTCAAGGACTAAGGGATTCGCAGATATAACCTTTGTCGAGCAGCCTCGTGACTTGACGATAATCTCCTTCGCCTCCTCCGATTGGTACGGTATGGTGCACGGTTGGTAATGATGCACCGAATTAAGTCAATTTGATGCTCAATCCTCGAATAGGTGGTAATCCTGGCACGCCTTGTGGAAAGACGCCAAAACTCCCGCAAAATGTTAGTGACAAGAGGGGCAAAGAGGAAGGCACGCCCTCGAATGAAAATAATGCCTCTTTGCACACAAAAGCATAGCAAACAGATTTGCTAAAATCTAGCTCATCAATATCAGATTTGGTGGCAAGTAAACATGCACTTTTCAATTTAATTTCGAAGCAACACTAGATGGTTTATTATTAGGCTTCATATGTTGCTCAAATTCTTTTGCCACAATCTGATTTTCACTCTTATTTTTCTCCTGCTTTTGCTTTATTAGCTCTATTAATATCATCTTTCAAAATGGACTCAGAGTCATAGGAAGCAAAGTAATATTTTTATCCTTATGAACAAGAGTATATCGATTGTTTCTACCATGGTGTACAGAATTTTTATCAAATTGCCATGGTCTACCAAGTAATAAGGAACATGCTTGCATAGGTACCACATCACAATCAACATAATCAAAGATATGTAGAGATACTAAAATGCACACTAACAGACGTGTTACCTTAACCTTGCCGCTGTTGTTGAACCATTGGATGTAGTAAGGATGTGGATGTGGTCTTGTGGTGAGAGATAGCTTCTCCACCATCTCCATGCTAGCCAAGTTGTTGCAGCTCCCTCCATCTATGATGACGCTAATAGAACGCTCCTTCACAACTCCCTTTGTATGGAACAAATTATGCCTCTGATTTTGCTCTCTTGTGTAACCTGCACACTCAAAACACGCTGAGCAACTAAACATTCATACCTCACCAAGATCTTCAAGAGCCATGTATTGTGTCTCATGATCGTAATCATCTCCACCGTGTTCCTCATGTGTAATAAGAGCCAAAGTCTCTCATCATAGTCACTAGCGGACTCATACCCACCATCCTCAAGAGCAATCATCACACGCTGAGATTTGCATTCTTCTCGAAAATGTCCTCTTCCTTACAACGCATTTACAAATAAT
Organism: Aegilops speltoides; assembly: GCA_021437245.1. Taxonomy (NCBI): domain Eukaryota; kingdom Viridiplantae; phylum Streptophyta; class Magnoliopsida; order Poales; family Poaceae; genus Aegilops; species Aegilops speltoides. The sequence continues at coordinate 85,276 of JAHHZJ010003955.1, read as the reverse complement.
ATCACTTGTGTGCCCTGTTGACGCCATGGAAGAAGAAGAACTCTGGCAGGCCCAGTGTGTGCTTTGGCGATAGTGGTGGTTGTGCTCGCTTGTATCACGTTGGAGGTGGCACCCGAAAGAGGTGATGGTGCAAAGGAAGTAGATGATGCACGTGGTGTCCATGATGAAGGTCGACTGCGAAAAGTTAGTGCGCCGCCAATGCCCGCCGATCCTCACTTCACGCTCAGCTTTACAAGCAAGATGGAATAAACGAGTGATATTATTATAATCCTTATAGTCTAGAATGGTCTGAATCTCTATTTAATCCACCCAGTAAAACGCAAGCATAGCTTCATTCTCCTCAACAATACCACATCTAATCAAGCCAGTTTGTAATTCCCGATAATATTCTTCTACAGAATTTTTTCCTTGTCTTAAGCGCTGCAATTTTTGAAGTAATTCACGCTGATAATATGGTGGAACCCAACGAGCACGCATAGCAGTTTTCAAAGCAGCCCAAGTAGCTGGAACAGATATAATCTACAATGTTCGACCACCAAACACATGCAAAGCTAGTGAAAGCACAAACAAAGCAGCAGAACACGCCTCTCCTCGTGATATTGTAAACATGTAAATCGTTGTTCAGCTTCTAACTCCCAAGTAAGATATATATCGTGAACATATCTACCCTCAAATGGTGGAATATTCAATTTCAGTTTAGGAGATGGTCATGATCTCGCACTGAGGGGGAGCCCTAACATTGCCATTATTTGCATGTGGACGACCGGTGGTTGTGGTGCTGGTGGTTGCACGTAGTTCTCGATGTTGATCAACCTCATCCTCATAATCGCCCACATACTCATCATCCTCCTCGTACCACCAGCAAGCAGTAGAGCAGGAGCCAAAGAAGCACCAACAGCAGAGAGCAGCGCACCAAATTTTGTCCTCGCTCAATAGGAACACGCTGAGCTCGGCCCATACCGATTCGAAGGGGCGAGTTGTTGTCGCTGCAGAGGTGCGATAGGTGCAGCCGGCGGTGGTTGTGGAAAACGCTGCGAGCAATTCATCAAACTTGCTATCAAGCTTTGTTTCAAACGCCTTCTCAATGCCATCTATCTTCTCCATGGCCTCGCCAAATCTGTTTAGCACATCTTGCACCTGTCCAATCATCATTTGCTGAAACTTATCATGTAGCCGTTTGTTCATCAAAGTTCTCCCAATCAGCCTCATCGGCTTGTGATCCTGCCATGGTTAGTAGCAAATAGAAACACACAAGAATATGATCCTGCACTACTAGGAAGTGGTGGTGGTGGTGGTGGATACACAACCGGCAAGCAAATCTCAAATTTACCAGCTTACCCAAAGAAGAAAGCGGTGATCGGCAACCGCTAGAAGTCAAAACTCTCAAAGCTTGGATATAGCGACACTGTGGAGAATCAAACGCGACGACGAGATGTATGTGGAGCTGAAGGCTTATAATATGGTAGCAAAAAAAAGGTCAGAATAATCAATTCAGAGATGCAAAGTTGAATAAACGCTCAACGACGGTAATCAGTGTTGGTCCTAGGCTAGACCGCTATAGAGACACGAGCCTAGAACACTAACAAAATCACGGCGCTGCACGTAAACAAGGGAGGAGCACACTCTGAATTTTTTTTTTTTTTTTTTTTTTTGCACTTTTTTTCCTCTTTTTTTTTTTTGCCCGCAACAAAATTTTTCGAAAAGTAGAGGCTATTCAAGGTGTTGTGTCACCTTATTATTGGGCGAGGCCCATGTAATTTCGAAATACATAAGTATAGGCTATTTTTAGAGTCCGTATGTGTGGGGAAAAGAGATAGGGTTAGTTTCGGACCCCTCCACCAAGGGCCACGAAATTCACCCCCTCTTCCTCCATATATACAGCCCTTAGGGCTCCGTTTAGACAATGGGTTTTGTTTAGATTAAAGTTCGCCATAGCTGCAACTTCGTGCCGCTTTGTGTTCAACGACCGCACAAAGGCGTCCAGAACCCCACCTTGATCAATAAAGCTTTCATCTTATATTCGCAATATCCAGATTGCAATCTCAATTTCTTGCTTGTTCTTCGTTTGCTCGCAGAGAAGCAGACCCTCGTGGTCAGGTTGATCGTGCTCGGCGTGGTCAATAACCTCTCGGAGTTGGTTTAGCGATTGCTAAAGCGGCGTCCTCGCCGACGTTCGTAGTCGGATCGTCAAAGTCGACTTCCACCAAAGCGAAATCCATCATCTCATCGAAAGGCGGGTACGTTTGTCCCTACCGAGGAGCTAATGTCTATAAGCAACATAATCTCTGAATTCCTTCAAAAGGATGTGCCAATGGGTTCGAAACTTGTCTCGAAAAACAGCGACGAATGATGTTCTTTGACTTCGGGGCCAAAAAGTCCTGCTTGAGGCTGAATTTGTGGGTACTCCGAGCCTCTGGCATAGCGTGGAGTATTTTTTGATTCGCACGCTGCCTGAGCAGTTTGAGTACTTAAGTGATGTAGGTGGAACCCTAATTAGAAATCGATCTTTCACGTTTGGAGGGATCCTACGGAGGGAACACGAAGAACGCGCGGAAGAACGAGAGGAAATCACGGGGAAGAACGAGAGAGACACTCAATCGACAAGAGATCAATCACACAAGGTCTAGATCATCGAAGCACGAGTGATACATGGTCCAAAATCAACAAAGGAAAGATACAAAGGTAGCCGTTCTTCTCCCGGAGGAGGTCTTGAATCCACGAGGGGATCTTCCCTTAGAGGGTCTTGAATCCGATGGATCTTCTCCTAGACGGAGGTCCTGATCTCCGTGGAGAAGTACCGGTGGATGAGCAAAGGCTCTCACACACAAATATGAGCTAATCCAATGCTAAGTCTCAAAGTGAGGAGAGGGGGTCCTATATATAGAGTGCAGGGCGAAGGGTACATGGGCTCACCCCAACACTTGCAGGCGCAGGCGAACGATCCGGGTGACGGTCCGGATGATCCGGCTGGTCCGGATGATCCGGTGGGGGCCCGGATGGTCCGGTGCTTTGCTGGTGATGACACAGGGCGGACGTCCGGCTGGTGGTCCGGATGTCGGCGGGATCCGGATGATCCGGCCTGGGTCCGGATGATCCGGCTTCAGCGTGGAGGTTCTGTTGCCTTGATCGATTTAGCGGATCGTCCGGACGGGTCCGGATCATCCGACTCTTCCGGATCGTCAGGACCTCCGTCCGGATCGTCCGCCTCTCTGGTCCTGGTTGCTTTCTCTTCTCCGTCTTCACGTATGTCTTCCGCTTCGATTCTCCTTGCTTCCTAGCCTCTTCATGGTCGACTCCTTGGTGCTGAGTATGCATAGAGTTTCGTTTGAGGTAGTAACCATGTCTCATGTGAATCGAAGGAGGGTTGTGAGAGGAGTGATGTCACCTCGGTTTCAAGAGCTCTTGCGTGCTCGAGTCATCGGTCCTTGTGGTGTTGTAGGTGTTGATGTAGAGTCCATGGGGATGATGGAAGGATGCTCGCATCATATCCCTCCTTCGAAAGGATCCGACCTCGGATCTAGATCTTCATCACCATGGAAAGGCGAGAGGTCTTTGGCGTTGAAGGTGTCGCTCACGTTGTCCTTGTCGCTTGGTAGGTCGAGCTTGTAGGCGTTGTTGTTGTAGCGTGCTAACACCTTGAAGGGTCCATCGGCTCGAGGTAGAAGTTTGGACTTGCGTTCGTTGGGAAGCGTTCCTTGCGAAGGTGTAGCCACAGAGATCGCCTATGTTGAAGATCATGGGTTGCTTGTTGATGTTGAGCTTGGTCGCTAGTCGTTGTACTTGGCGCTCGATAGTGTTTCTTGTATCTTCATGCATTTTCTTAATGTAGCTTGCACGGGCACTTGCGTCGAGGTTGGTGCGCTCTTGTAGAGGTAGAGGTAGAATGTCCAATGGGGACAATGGGTTGAAGCCGTAGACGACCTCGAAGGGGATTTGCGGTCGTCGAATGTCTTGCGGTTGTAGGCGTACTTTCGGCGATGGGTAGACATGCCTCCGACTCCTTGATGTTCTTCTTGATCAACACGCAGTAGAGTGGAAGCGTCCGGTTTGTCACCTCCGTTTGGCGGTCGGTTTGAGGATGGTATCACGGAGGAGAACAAGAGCTTGATTCGAGCTTGGCGCAAAGAGTTTTCAAAAGTAACTCAAGAACTTGATGTCGCGATCGGAGACGATTGACTTTGGTACTCCATGGAGGCGCAAGATTTCCTACAAAATAGATTTGCAATATGTGAAGCATCGTCGACTTTGTTGCAAGGAATGAAATGTGCCATTTTGGAAAATCTGTCCACAACAACAAATCTGAGTCCTTTCCATTTTGAGTTCTAGGCAAACCAAGTACAAAGTCCATGCTAATGTCTTCCCAAGGTTGATAAGGAATAGGAAGAGGCATGTAAAGACCATGAGATTGAGCTTTTGACTTAGCTTTGCGGCATGTTGAGCATCGGGTGGTGAAGCGTGAAGCGTCTCGAAACATCTTGGGCCAAAAGTAGTTCTTGGAGGCGTGGCAAAGGTCTTGTCGCGTCCAAAATGTCCCATGAGTCCACCTCCATGAGCCTCTTGCAAAAGGAGCAAGCGAAGAGAAGACTCGGGTATGCATAGTTTGTTAGCTCTCATAAGATAACCATGCTTGAGGTAATATTGTTAGCAAGATGTATCGTCAAACATTTAGCATAATGAGGTGCAAGCGATGGATCACTAGCATACAAATCTTTGATGTGCTCAAAGCCAATAACATTCAACTCAAGTTGGGTGACAAGCGTGCATATGCGTGAAAGTGCATCGGCAACTACATTTTCCTTGCCCTTAATGTACTTGATCACATATGGAAAAGATTCAATAAATTCACTCCATTTGGCATGACGCTTGTTCAATTTAGTTTGACCTTTCAAGTACTTAAGCGTTTCATGATCGGTATGGATGACAAACTCATGAGGTCTAAGATAATGTTCCCAAACATGTAGCACACGCACTAAAGCATATAATTCCTTATCATACACGGGATAGTTAAGTTGAGCACCGGAGAGTTTTTCACTAAAATAAGCAATGACTCGTTTTTCTTGCATTAAAACTCCGCCAATTCCGGTACCACTTGCATCACAATGGACCTCAAAAATTTTGTCAAAATTGGGCAAAGCAAGAATCGGAGCATGATGATGAGGACATGACTACATTGGATAAGACCAAAAATATTGCATACATGCATATTTGTCAGGTGATTTCTAGTGCAAACTATTCAATAATATATTTATGTTATCCAGAACAAAAATACTTCCCACACTTTTGTGTTTTGTCTAATTGCAGGTGTATGGGACATTTGTACAATCCACATATGAAGATAAGGAAGAAAGATATGTTTATTTGCTGTTCAAAAGTTCTCTCACGTCACTTTTGGCCCAAGAGAAGATAGAGTCCAAGTCTCTCACGTTACGGACTCAGATTCGGACTACTGCAGACATACCTGACTCAAAACGTCAACAACTTTTCATACGGACTCGAATTGGGTGATTCTTTTTTTTGTTGGAAAGTAGATTTCATGCTCTTTCCAACCCAATTGGAATCATCTTAAAATCCGTCCGGAGTGTTGAGTTATGGACGAAACAATCTGATGCTGCAGCAGAATCCGAGTCAAACTACAAGTCCAAAGGTGTTACGTCACCTCCACTTCGGCCCATGAGCCTTGTACGACCTAGGGTTGGTTTTAGGCTGCCTTGGGACGTTCTCCCACCTCCTTGACCGCCACCCCTTGCTCCTATATAAGTAGATCCATCTAGTAGCTTTTTCCTTGGAATTTGTTTAGTTAAAAGTTAGCCATTGCAACTTCGTGTACTTCGTTTGTGTCCAACGACCAGACCAAGACCGCTTACGGATCCCCACCTTTATCAATACTTCATACATACTACTTAATATTCAGATTGCTTTTATCATATTCTTGCTTGTTCTTCGATTGCTTGCAGGAATAGACCTTCGTGGTCGAGTTGATTGTGCTCCGGCGTGGTCAATAACCTCTCGGAGTTGGTTTAGCGATTGCTAAGGCGCAGCGTCGTGCACGCTTGTAGTCGGATCGTCAATGTCGTCTCCACCAAATCGATAGTTATCATCTCATCGAAAGATCGGGACACCCGCCTCTATCAAGTGGTATCAGATTTCCGGGTTGCTCGGTGAGATTTTACGGTTTTAAGTAGTTTAGATCGAGTCATTCTTCATACCTATAGTCCACGAAAAAGCCAAAAAATTAGGGTTAGTTCATCCCATCCGAACCAATCGAGCCTTTGCATAATCTTTTACGTATTTGCTTTGTTGAATTTGCGGTTGCATCGTCGTGTCAAGTTGCTGGTCTTAGCGTCTAGTCTTTTAGAGTTTCGAGTTCTGTTCACAGGTTGTCACGTCGCCGCTGCCATATGCCACCACCACATATTCACCGCCAATCCAAATCCATATACGCCACCACATATCCGCCGCCATCACGCCCATCCGAGTCCACCTGCAACATATATCCGCCACCTGTCCGAGTTCCACCAGATTCATCTCCGCCGCCAGTCCGAGTTCCACCAGATTCATCTCCGCCACCAGTCCGGGTTCCACCAGATTCATCTCCGCCACCAGTCCTAGTCTGAGTCCAGTAATTGTTGCATTGTTCTCGATTTCCAGATCACGCGATACTCCGAGTCGTGACAGCGGAGGACTCGAACTTCGAGCCATCCGCAGAAGAAAATAGTTCCAGTTTCAAAAAAAAACTAAGTCTGGAAAATTCTGGCTAGGCAGTTTTTAGACCATTTGTAGACTTTTTCGAAAAAAATTTGTTGCGGAGCAAAAAAAAAAGAGGAAAAAAGTGAAAAAAAGTGAAAAAAAGAAAAAAAAAATTCAGTGTGTGCTCCTCCCTTGTTTACGTGCAGCGCCGTGATTTTGTTAGTGTTCTAGGCTCGCGTCTCTAGCACGGTCTAGCCTAGGACCAGCACAGTACCGTCGTTGAGCGTTTATTCAACTTTGCATCTCTGAATTGATTATTGCTGACCCTTTTTGCTACCATCTTATAAGCCTTCCCAGCTCCACATACATCTACGTCGTGTGTTTGACTCTCCCTGGCAATCGCTCTATCCAAGCTTTTGAGAGTTTTGATTACAACGGTTGCCGATCACCCCTGCTGCTGGGTAAGAACTGGTAAGAATTTGAGATTTGCTTGACGGATTTGTGACACCCACCACCACCTCTTGTTAGTAGTCTGTAGGATCATATTCTTGTGTGTTTCTATTGCTGCTAACCATGGCAGGATCACAAGCCGATTTAGACCGATTGGGAGAACACGACGAACAAACAGCTACATGATAAATTTCAGCAAATGATGAGTGGACAGGTGCAAGATGTGCTAAACAGATTTGACGAGGCCATGGAGAAGATAGATGGCATTGAGAAGGCGTTTGAAACAAAGCTTGATAGCAAGTTTGATGAATTGCTCGCGCGTTTTCCACAACCACCGCCGGCTGCACCTATCGCACCTCTGCAACGACTACAACTCGCCCCTTCCGAATCAGTATGGGCGAGCTCAGCGTGTTCCTATTGAGCCAGACAAAATTCTGGTGCCGCTGCTCCTGCTGTTGGTGCTTCTTTGGCTCCTGCTCTGCTGCTGCTTTGCTGGTACCGACGAGGATGATTATGTGGGAGATTACGAGGATGACGTTGATCAACATCGAACTACGTGCAACCACCAGCACCACAACCACCAGGTCGTTCACATGCAAATAATTGCAATGTTAGGGCTCCCCTCAGTGCGAGATCATGACCATCTCCCTAAACTGAAATTGAATATTCCACCATTTGAGGGTAGATATGTTCTGATATATATCTTACTTGGGAGTTAGAAACTGAACAACGATTTACATGTTTACAATATCCCGAGGAGAGACGTGTTCTGCTGCTGTTTGTGCTTTCACTAGCTTTGCATGTGTTTGGTGGTCTGAACATTGTAGATTATATCCTGTTCCAGCTACTTGGGCTGCTTTGAAAATTGCTATGCGTGCTCGTTGGGTTCCACCATATTATCAACGTGAATTACTTCAAAAATTGCAGCGCTTAAGACAAGGAAAAATTTTGTAGAAGAATATTATCGGGAATTACAAACTGGCTTGATTAGATGTGGTATTGTTGAGGAGAATGAAGCTATGCTTGCACGTTTTCGGGTGGATTAAATAGAGATATTCAGACCATTCTAGACTATAAGGATTATAATAATATCACTCGTTTATTCCATCTTGCTTGTAAAGCTGAGCGTGAAGTCTTGGGATCGGCAGGCATTGGCGCCGCACTAACTTTTCTGCAGGTCGACCTTCATCATGGACACCACGCATCATCTACTTCAATGCACCATCACCTCCTTGAGTGCCACCTCCAACCGTGATACAAGAAAGCAGCACAACCACCACTATCTGCCAAGAGCACACCTGCCGGGCCTTCACAGAGCTCTTCTTCTTCCATGGCGTCAACAGGGCACACAAGTGATATTATTTGTCGTCGTTGTAAGGAAGAGGACATTTTCTTGAGAGAATGCAAATCTCAGCATGTGATGATTGCTCTTGAGGATGGTGGGTATGAGTCCGCTAGTGACTATGATGAGGAGACTTTGGCTCTTATTACACATGAGGAACACGGTGGAGATGATTCGATCATGAGACACAATACATGGCTCTTGAAGATCTTGACAGGTATGAATGTTTAGTTGCTCAACGTGTTTTGAGTGTGCAGGTTACACAAGCTGAGCAAAATCAGAGGCATAATTTGTTCCATACAAAGGGAGTTGTGAAGGAACGTTCTATTCGCGTCATCATAGATGGAGGGAGCTGCAACAACTTGGCTAGCATGTAGATGGTGGAGAAGTTATCTCTCACCACAAGACCACATCCACATCCTTACTACATCCAATGGTTCAACAACAGCGGCAAGGTTAAGGTAACACGTACTGTTCGTGTGCATTTTAGTATCTCTACATATGCTGATTATGTTGATTGTGATGTGGTACCTATGCAAGCATGTTCCTTATTACTTGGTAGACCATGGCAATTTGATAAAATTCTGTACACAATGGTAGAAACAATCAGTATACTCTTGTTCATAAGGATAAAAATATTACTTTGCTTCCTATGACTCCAGAGTCCATTTTGAAAGATGATATTAATAGAGCTAATAAAGCAAAACAGGAGAAAGATAAGAGTGAAAATCATATTGTGGCAAAAGAATTTGAGCAACACATGAAGCCTAATAATAAACCATCTCTTGTTGCTTCGAAATTAAATTGAAAAGTGCATGTTTACTTGCCACCAAATCTGATATTGATGAGCTAGATTTTAGCAAATCTATTTGCTATGCTTTTGTGTGCAAAGAGGCATTATTTTCATTCGAGGACGTGCCTTCCTCTTTGCCCCTGCTGTAACTAACATTTTGCAGGAGTTCACGACGTCTATCCACAAGGCGTGCCACCGGATTACCACCTATTCGAGGTATTGAGCATCAAATTGACTTAATTCCGGTGCATCATTACCCAACCATGCACCATACCGTACCAATCCGGAGGAGACGAAGGAGATTATCGTCAAGTACAGGAGCTGCTCGACAAAGGTTATATCTGCGAATCCCTTAGTCCTTGTGCTGTTCCTATTATTCTAGTGCGAAAAAGGATGGTACGTCACGTATGTGCGTTGATTGTAGAGGCATTAATAATATTACTATTCGTTATCGTCACCCTATTCCTAGGCTAGATGATATGCTTGATGAATTGAGTGGCTCTACAATATTCTCCAAAGTTGATTTGCGTAGTGGATACCATCAAATTCGTATGAAATTGGGAGATGAATGGAAAACAGCATTTAAAACTAAGTTTGGATTATATGAGTGGTTAGTCATGCCTTTTGGGTTAACTAATGCACCTAGTACTTTCATGAGATTAATGAGCGAAGTTTTACGTGCTTTTATTGGACGATTTGTGGTAGTCTATTTTGATGATATACTGATTTATAGCAAATCTTTGGAAGAACATCTGGAACATTTACGTTGTTTTTAATGCTCTACGTGATGCACGTTTGTTTGGTAACCTTGGGAAGTGCACCTTTTGCACCGACCGAGTGTCTTTTCTTGGCTATGTTGTTACTCCACAGGGAATTGAAGTTGATAAAGCCAAGATTGAAGCTATTGAGAGTTGGCCGCAGCCCAAAACGGTCACACAAGTGAGGAGTTTTCTTGGCCTCGCTGGATTCTATAGGCGTTTTGTGAGAGATTTTAGCACCATTGCTGCACCTCTCAATGAGCTTACAAAGAAGGATGTGCCTTTTGTTTGGGGTACCGCACAGGAAGAAGCCTTCACGGTGTTGAAAGATAAGTTGACACATGCTCCTTTACTCCAACTTCCTGATTTTAATAAGACTTTTGAGCTTGAATGTGATGCTAGTGGAATTGGATTAGGAGGTGTGTTATTACAAGATGGCAAACCTGTTGCATACTTTTTTGAAAAATTGAGTGGGCCTAGTCTGAACTATTCTACTTATGATAAAGAATTATATGCTCTTGTTCGGACTTTAGAGACATGGCAACATTATTTATGGCCCAAAGAATTAGTTATACATTCGATCATGAATCTTTGAAACATATTAAAAGTCAAGCTAAACTGAATCGTAGACATGCTAAATGGGTTGAATTCATTGAGACTTTCCCTTATGTCATTAAACACAAGAAGGGTAAAGAAAATGTTATTGCTGATGCATTGTCCGTCGTTATACTATGCTTTCACAACTTGACTTTAAAATATTTGGTTTGGAGACCATCAAAGATCAATATGTGCATGATGCTGAATTTAGCGATGTATTGCAGAATTGTAAAGAAGGTAGAACATGGAACAAGTTAAATGCGTTAAGGATGGATTTGTGTTTCGTTCTAACAAGCTATGCATTCCAGCTAGCTCCGTTCGTCTTTTGTTGTTGCAGGAGGCGCATGGAGGAGGACCAATGGGACACTTTGGCGTGAAGAAGACGGAGGATGTACTTGCTACACATTTCTTTTGGCCAAAGATGAGACGGGATGTTGAGCGTTTTGTTGCTCGCTGCACTACATGTCAAAAAGCTAAGTCACAACTCAATCCTCATGGTTTATATATGCCTTTGCCTGTACCTAGTGTTCCTTGGGAGGATATATCTATGGACTTTGTTTTAGGTTTACCGAGAACAAAGAAGGGGAGGGATAGCATATTTGTTGTCGTGGATAGATTCTCGAAAATGGCACACTTTATACCATGTCATAAAAGCGATGATCTTTGTTAATGTTGCTGATTTGTTCTTTCGTGAAATTATTAAGCTTGCATGGTGTGCCAAATACTATTGTTTCAGATCATGATACTAAATTTCTTAGCCACTTTTGGAGATGTTTATTGGGCTAAGTTGGGGACTAAACTGCTTTTAGTACTACTTGTCACCCCCAAACTGATGGACAAACTGAAGTAGTCAATAGAACATTGTCTACTATGCTTAGGGCTGTTCTAAAGAATAATAAGAAAATGTGGGAGGAATGCTTGCCTCATATTGAATTTGCTTATAATCGTTCATTGCATTCTACTACTAAGATGTGCCCTTTTGAAGTTGTGTATGGTTTCCTACCTCGTGCACCTATTGATTTGTTGCCTCTTCCATCTTCGGAGAAGGTTAATTTTGATGCTAAAGAACGTGCTGAATTGATTTTAAAATGCATGAGTTAACTAAGGAAAACATTGAGCGTATGAATGCTAAATATAAACTTCTGGAGATAAGGGTAGAAAACATGTTGTGTTTGCACCGGAGATCTTGTTTGGTTACATTTGCGTAAGGATAGATTTCTGATTTGCGCAAATCAAAGCTAATGCCACGTGCTGCTGGTCCTTTAAGGTGTTGGAGAAAGTAAATGATAATGCATATAAACTTGAGCTGCCTGCAGATTTTGGGGTTAGTCCACTTTTAACATTGCAGATTTGAAGCCCTATTTGGGTGAGGAAGATGAGCTGCCGTCGAGGGCGACTTCATTTCAAGAAGGGAGGATGATGAGGACATCAATACCATTGTCACACCCACAGCCCTGCTGCTATACATCTTGGACCAATTACTAGAGGTCGCAAGACGCCAACTAAATTACAGGTACTTTCGTTTCTTGGTAATGATTCTAATGTTCATGAGAATATGATGCTGCCTAAATTGGATACATTTGTTTTGCTTACAAATGAAGGGCCTAGCTTGGAGAAGGATGAACATTGGAGCAAGAACAAGCATGGAGATGATGGCATGCAAGGGGGACAAGAATGGAGTTACAAGTGATGATTTCAGGACTTTGAAGCCACCATAATGAGTGCATGAAGCCTTGGACGAAATATACAAGATGCCACTTCATAAATTTCGTCCAGAGGCTATTCTAGGTGCTTCGTCACCTTATTATTGGGCCAGGCCCATGTAATTTCGAAATACATTAGTATAGGCTATTTTTAGAGTCCGTATGTGTGGGAAACAAGAGATAGGGTTAGTTTGGACCCCTCCACCAAGGGCCACGAAATTCACCCCTCTTCCTCCATATATACAGCCCTTAGGGCACCGTTTAGACTTGGGTTTTGTTTAGATCAAAAGTTCGCCATAGCTGCAACTTCGCAGTGCCGTTTGTGTTCAACGACCGGACAAAGGCGTCAGAACCCCACCTTGATCAATAAAGCTTTCATCTTATATTCGCAATATCCAGTTGCAATCTTAGTTTCTTGCTTGTTCTTCGTTTGCTCGCAGGAAATAGACCCTCGTGGTCAGGTTGATCGTGCTCCGGCGTGGTCAATAACCTCTCGGAGTTGGTTTAGCGATTGCTAAGGCGCGACGTCCTCGCACGCTCGTAGTCGGATCGTCAAAGTCGACTTCCACCAAAGCGAAATCCACCATCTCATCGAAAGACGGGACACCTCTGCCTCTATCATATGTGGATTGTACAAATGTCCCATACACCTGCAATTAGACAAAACACAAAAGTATGTGAAGTATTTTTGTTCTGGATAACATAAATATATTATTGAATAGTTTGCACTAGAAATCACCTGACAAATATGCATGTATGCAATATTTGTGGTCTTATCCAAGGTAGTCATGTCCTCATCATCCTCCCTTTCTTGAAAACAAAGCCGTCCTCGGCGTTGCTTAATCTGAAATGTGGCTAACAAAAGAGACAAGGTGTACATGTTGTATATGTATACATCATCCATTTTTTACTTCCCTTGATTTTTGCATATATGACACATGAATAGATGAGTAACTTGCATAGTTCATAAAATCTAAAGCCAACAAATTAGCACAAGAACTAGAAGGCATGAAAATATTGCAACTCAGTTTACACATATAAGTGAAGCTCTTATTTATTTCAAAAGATTGACAATGTTCATCATTAAACCATCCCAACATTGGTGAATAAACCTTATTTGAATCAAATTTACATGCTACAACATGCTTAGATAAGCAAACATGCAATGAGTCATTCGACACAGAATCATCACCAAGATTAGAGGTCATATCAAAATGATTAAACATTGATTCTTTTGCATCAACAGTTAATTCAATGGGTGCTCTCAAAATTGTTTGTATTTCAGTTGTTTGATCACATGGCAAAGTCAAATTATCAATGTAATCCTCTAAAATAGGCGGTGTGATCAAAGTAGTGGGTAACTCAACACATGATGTATTCAAGTTAACTAGGCATGCATCATTCTCATGTAAAAGTGGAAAATTTGTACCTTTGTCATTACCTCTTATAGTCAACTCAGATGATGCAGGCACTCTCGATGGTGATGTGTCACATGGTGGAGATGATGTAGTCCTCGCAACAACGGATGTGGTTGTCATAGTACGCCTAGTAGTTGAATAAACATCTGTATCAACAGTTGGAATGTGCACCGTGCGCTTGTTCTCCTTGTGGGCAACACGTCGTTTTATTTCCTGTTCAACCGCAAGCAAGACGAAACAAATGGTCCATAGGATAACACTCTTCATGAATTAGTATCTCCTGAATATTATGGTTTAATCCTCCCAAAATCTATCCATAAAATCTTCTTCACTTTCTTCTAAAAATGAATGCAACAAGGTAGTTTGTAAATCATCATAATATTTTGTTACGGTGTCACTACCTTGTTTTAAATGTTCCAGTTTTTTAATCATGCCACGAGTATAATAAACATCGACGAATCTATCTCTCATGACATGTTTTAAATCATCCGAAGTATTAGGTACATAATAAGGTTGTAACCGACAATATTCACTCCACCAAACTAGAGCATAACCCGTGAAAGAACCAACCACAACCGTAACTTTTTTACGTTCATCAAAATTATGGGAAGCAAATATATTATTTATGTCTAACTCCCATTCAATATATAAAGCAGGTCTAAAACGGCCATTAAATGGTGGTATAGAAACATGAACCTGATCATGTGCATTTGGATGTTTGTGCACCTCTCGTGACGGTTGTGATATTTGCATAGGTGGTGGCATGTCTCCCTTGATCGACAAAGCCCATGAATTGACTCTGGATCCTGTCATGATTAGTAGAACAAGAAACAAGATCCAAAATAATGTTCCTACAACTACTAGGATGTGGTGGTAAAAGCGCTCACGATAAAGCAAATATCAATGTCTTACAAGTTCTTACCATGCAGCGGTGATCGGCAACCAGCGGTGTGAAGTAACTCGAATATTGAGTAAAGCGATTGCGGGGAGCGTCGTATACACGTGTAGAAATATGTGGAGCTGGGTTGGCTATATATGGTAGCAAAAGATTAGCAATAATCAATTCAAAGATGCAATGTTGAATAAGCGCTCAACGACGGTCTTGTCTGGTCCTAGGCTAGACCGGACTAGAGGCGCGAGCCTAGAACACTAATGAGGTCACGGCGTAGCACAACTAGCATCAATGAAGGATACTAAGTAGCTCTTGACAGCAAGATAGAAGTGAAGATCCTAACAGTAGTGAAGATAATGATGAAAAACAACTACCAAGCGGGACATACAACAACTCTCTCTCGAACTTTCCTCTTGAAAAGTTTGAGCCAATTTTCTGATAAATTCTTTCAAAGAATGCCACTAACTCAAGCTTTCCAATGCAAAAAGAATCACTCAATTCCGAGCTGATATGAGGATTCAAAGAATTCTAAAACTGGCCTGAAAAATTGGAACAAGCTGTGTTCACGAACTTCAGAGGGCAAAAAGACCTATTTAGAAGCCGATTTTGAGGTGTCAAATAATGAACTAGCTTCTGCAACTATTTAGATGTGGCTCGTTGCTAGCTTCAATTTGAGTACTCACGGAGCCAAAACGGACTTCTATGAGGAAGATACACATGTTTTACTGAATAGTGCGCAAAACAAATTCTAATCCGAATTCAGGTACGAGATTGATTCTAGATAGATCCGTTTTTTTTTCTTCTCTCTTTTTTTTTCTCACGCTTTTTTTCTTTTTCTTCTCTCTCTTTCTCTTTTTTTCTTTCCTTTTTTTCTCTCCTTTTTTCTCTCTTTTTTTTCTCCCTCTTTCCAAGACAAACTAGATAAGATGCAGATTGGATCAGGCGAAGATGTGAATGACCTCAACTATGATTATGACAATGAACAGCGTGTAGCACGTGGTGGAAATTAATAGATGGGATGGTGGACAGCGAAGGATAATGATGCAGCGGCGTGACTAATGTGAACAGAACTCGAAACTCTAAAGGAACTAGACACTAAGACCAGCAAGCATAACACGACGATGCAACCGATAATTCAACTATGCAAGCAACGAATAGAAAATTGCAAAGGCTCGATCGGCTTGGATAAAGGATGAACAGATCTAACTTTTTTGTGGCTTTTTCATGGACTATAGGTATGAATGACGATCACGATCTAAACTATGAAAAACTGTAAAATCTCACCGAGCAACCTGAAAGCTGATACCACTTGATAGAGCGAGGTGTCCCGATCTTCGTGATGGTGAAGATGTGTCCGTCGTCCAAGAACTACTATCTCTTTTTTTCTCTTTTTTTCTCCTCTTTCCAAGACAAACTAGATAAGATGCAGATTGGATCAGGCGAAGATGTGAATGACCTCAACTATGATTATGACAATGAACAGTAGCGTGTACGTGGTGGAAATTAATAGATGGGATGGTGGACAGCGGAAGGGATAATGATGCAGCGGCGGCGTGACTAATGTGAACAGAACTCGAAACTCTAAAGGAACTAGACACTAAGACCAGCAACCCACACGACAATGCAACCGATAATTCAACTATGCAAGCAACGAATAGAAAATTGCAAAGGCTCGGATGGCTTGGATAAAGGATGAACAGATCTAACTTTTTTGTGGATTTTCATGGACTATAGGTATGAATGACATGCGATCTAAACTATGAAAAACTGTAAAATCTCACCGAGCAACCTGAAAACTGATACCATTTGATAGAGGCGAGGTGTCCCGATCTTCGATGAGATGATAACTATTGATTTGGTGGAGACGACTTTGACGATCCGACTACAAGCGTGCCTGACGTTGCGCCTTAGCAATCGCTAAACCAACTCCAAGAGGTTATTGACCACGCGAGCACAATCAACCTGACCACGAAGGTCTATTCCTGCAAGCAATCGAAGAACAAGTAAGAATATGATAAAAGCAATCTGAATATTGCGGTATGTATGAAGTATTGATAAAGGTGGGGATCCGTGGCGGTCTTGGTCTGGTCGTTGGACACAAGCGAAGTACGAAGTTGCAATGGCTAACTTTAACTAAACAAACCCCGGAAAAAGCTACTAGATGGATCTACTTATATAGGAGCAAGGGTGGCGGCCAAGGAGGTGGGAGAACGTCCCAAGGCAGCCTAAAACCAACCCTAGGTCGTACAAGGCTCATGGGCCCAAGTGGAGGTGGCGTAACACCTCTGGACTTGTAGTTTGACTCGGATTCTGCTGCAGCGTCAGATTGTTTCATCCATAACTCAACACTCCGGATGGATTTTAAGGTGATTCCAATTGTGCTGGAAAGAGCATGAAATCTACTTTCCAACAAAAACGAATCACCCAATTCGAGTCCGTATGAAAAAGTTGTTGGCGTTTTGAGTCAGGTATGTCTGTGCAGTCCGAATCTGAATCCAGAACGTGAGAGACTTGGACTCTATCTTCTCTTGGCCCAAAAGTGACGTGAGAAGACTTTTGAACAACACCTAAACTTCTCCTTTTCCCTTATCTTCATATGTGGATTGTATAAATGTCCCATACACCTGCAATTAGACAAAACACAAAAGTATGAAAAGTATTTTTGTTCTATCACATAAATATATTATTGAATAGTTTGCACTAGAAATCACCTGACAAATATGCATGTATGCAATATTTTTGGTCTTATCCAAGGTAGTCATGTCCTCACCACTTGATAGAGGCGAGGTGTCGATCTTCGATGAGATGATAACTATCGATTTGGTGGAAACGACTTTGATGATCCGACTACAAGCGTGCACGACGTTGCGCCTTAGCAATCGCTAAACCAACTCGAGAGGTTATTGACCACGCGGAGCACAATCAACCTGACCACGAAGGTCTATTCCTGCAAGCAATCGAAGAACAAGCAAGAATATGATAAAAGCAATCTGAATATTGCGAGTATGTATGAAGTATTGATAAAGATGGGGATCCGTGGCGGTCTTGGTCTGGTCGTTGGACACAAGCGAAGTACGAAGTTGCAATGGCTAACTTTTAACTAAACAAATCCCAAGGAAAAAGCTAATAGATGGATCTACTTATATAGGAGCAAGGGGTGGCGGCCAAGGAGGTGGGAGGACGTCCCAAGGCAGCCTAAAACTAATCCTAGGTCGTACAAGGCCAATGGGCCCAAGTGGAGGTGACGTAACACCTTTGGACTTGTAGTTTGACTCGGATTCTGGTGCAGCGTCAGATTGTTTCGTCCATAACTCAACGCTCCGGACGGATTTTAAGGTGATTCAATTGTGCTATAAAGAGCATGAAATCTACTTTCCAACAAAAAAGAATCACCCAATTCGAGTCCGTATGAAAAAGTAGTTGGCGTTTTGAGTCAGGTATGTCTGTGCAGTCCGAATCTGAATCCAGAACATGAGAGACTTGGACTCTATCTTCTCTTGGCCCAAAAGTGACGTGAGAAGACTTTTGAACAACACCTAAACTTCTCCTTTTCCCTTATCTTCATATGTGGATTGTACAAATGTCCCATACACCTGCAATTAGACAAAACACAAAAGTATGTGAAGTATTTTTGTTCGGATAACATAAATATATTCTTGACTCGTCGTGGTCGCCGTGGATGAAGGCGAAGATGGCACATCATCACTCTCGTCGTGGATGAAGGCGAAGATGGCACATCATCACTCTTGTCGTGGATGAAGGCCAAGATGGCTCAACATCACTCTAAATCGTGGATGAAGGCCAAGATGGCACATCATCACTCTCGCCTCCTAAGATGGAAGCATCATCCTTGCTCGCCACCTTGTCACTCGCCTCCAAAGCTTGGTCCTTGAAGGTCTCCGGAGTCGAACTCGTCGCCGCACCGTCTTCTAAAAGAGTCGAAGTAGACTCGGCACATCAATACCACAAAGAGGGATGGCGGTGAAGTCGCACTTGGGAGCATCGTCTTGGAGCTTGTCGGCCTTGGACATCGTTGTGGTACTAGCCTCATGCTTGTCGTAGAGCTTGGTCGCCGCGAAGTGTCCTTGGGGTGGAGAAGCCTTGGCCTTCATGAGTTCTTGTTCCGCCTTGAGAGCACCAATGTAGTAGTCGCCGATGGACTTGTAGTTCTCGATGAAGATGGTCTTGGAGATGTCGTTGTGCAATCCCATCATGAAGTGGAACTTCATTGACATGGGGTCGCCCACGCCCGGCTCGTCATAAGGCAATCTTGATCTCCTTGAAGTACTTGTCGATGGACTTGGATCCTGGGTGGTGTTCTCCAATTGGCGTCGAAGTTGTTCCGTGTAGGTTGGAGGCACAAACTCTCGCCGTAAAGCTCTCATCGTCTTGGGCCAACTCATCTCGTAGCTCTCCGAAGGTGTGTGAAGCCACGATGTCGAGGCGTAGTCGTGGAAGTTTCTTGTGGCGCACTTCACTTGATCTTCGGGACGAACTTGATGTAGCTTGAGGTAGTCGTCCATCAAACGCTCCCACTCGAGGTACTCCTCGGGTTCTTGAGTCCCATAGAAAGGAATCGTGTGGTCGATGTCAAGGTCGTAGTAGCTCGTGGAAGTCGCGGACTTGAGCTTGGGGAGCTTCTCTTGAGCGTTGTCTTGGGGTTCTTGTTGGCGAAGATGCCGTATGTCCGTAGGCGAAGATGCCTTGAAGTCGCTTGGCGAAGATGCCAAGGGAGATGGTGAAGTCGTTGGCGGTTGTTGGTGTTGAGCTCTTGACCTTCACGTTCTTGTTGGTGATGGTGTCGATGCGGTGTGATCTTGCGGAGGTGGTAGCTCGGAAGGATGTGCTCTTGAGCGTTTCTCGAAGATGAGGAAGATCGCTTGTAGGACTTGATGAGGGCCTTGATCTCCTCCATGCGCTTGTCCATCTTGGCGTCGTAGTTGTTGTTCATGGCATCGAACTCGTCGTTGTTGTTGTAGACCGAAAGTGAAATGCCTTGCCTATCCATCACAAGACTCGAGTAGAGGTGAGTAGGAAATGAGATAAACAATACCAAGTTACCTTTTCCCAAAGTTGAGGATGTATCTCGTTTCACTCAATGGGAGATGAAAGAATAGTGGAATTGGTACCAGACTTGTTCACTCACACCTACAAGTAAAAGCTTATGGTAGAGCTCGGTGAGGATAGTTGCACAAAAATTTGATGCAAAATGTTAGCAAGAGTCAATAATGTTGAAAGAGATTCACAAATTCGCAAGTGAAACAAGTAGAGCAATAGCAAAGAATGGCACACGGAAACACACACACGGATAGATAAATGGGGTCGTGCAACCAAGGAATGAGCACAAAATGTGGAATCCACGGAAAACACTCGTGTTGCACAACTCTAGAGAGACGCTAGCACGATTGCTCAATAGGCGGATACAACACTTGTGCACAACCTATAAGATGCAAGATGGGTAAACTTTCTATCCCAAGTATGCTATGTATGTATGGTTCCCGGTGTTTCTCTCAAGCATGATATCATATGATGTAGATTTTGGTATGGCTCTTATTTGCAATGTGGGTATGATGCTATGGCACTTGCTCACGAACTCTTTGCTCTCTTTTTGCTTAAAAGCTTTTTCTCTTTTTTTTTCTATGGCCAATTTGCACAATGCACAAACCAAGATAGCAATTGTGTATATGCGGGAACAAACTTGAGGCACAGTGGATGATATGATACCAAGATGATATGGTATGTATGCAATGGATGGTGGATCACTAATGTGCACAAGTAACGTTGCCGGCAATACTCAACTGGCTAGTCTCGATAGGCAAGTAATGCAAAATGGGCTAGGGGTTAACAATGCAATTGCAAGGGAATATACAATGGTGTCGTCGAGGTTACCGTCCTTTGCGATGATGAGTGGCGGTGTTCTTGGTGTAGATACTAAGATGATGGAGGCTCGTCCCTAAGTAGCCGAAACACCTTAGGAAACAGAAAAACCGCAAACTCAAAATCTCAAATGACAAATCAATATGGTGGTAGCGGAAAGCGGTGTTGGTGTTGCACTAGGCAATGCGGACGGAATGATGGGCTATACACGAGTCGGAGTTGAAGTTGTCGTCCCTAAGTAGCCGAAACACCTTAGGAGACACAAGCCACAACTCGAACAAGCTCAAACAACAATTGGGTTAAGTTGGGTTGTCGGAAGTGTATGGTAGGAAGGTTATGTGGAAGTGGTGGTGGTGGTGGTTGATGAAGATGCAACCGTCCTAAGTAGCAAACACCTTAGGAGACTCAAGTCACTACTCAAAGAACCTCAAATGCTATGGGGAACAAAATGGGTTAGGTTGCGGAAGTCGGTGGTGGCTATGCGGATGATATGGTGGAAGGCCTAGGCAAACTTGCCAAATTTCAGAAAAGTTGATGGTGTCAAATGGTGTTGGTGGTATTTTTGTGGGATGGGGGATGTCAATAGCTTCAAAACGAGCTAAAGAACGTCAAAATCGGAGTTCGGATGAATTAGTTATGGCCGAAACAAGAATTCAGCCGAGTCAGTGTCAGGGTTAACCGGACATCCGGGAGGAGGTCCGGATGATCCGGGCTAGATCCGGATGATCCGGGTGTATAGCCGGATGATCCGGGTTCGTCAGCGCCGGTTCTGTTTTCTGGGTGTGTGGGGTATCCGGACGTCTGGGGGGCATCCAGCTGATCCGGGCTTGGTCCGGATGATCCGGGAGAAGGTCCGGATGATCCGGGCAAGTCAATCCGCTCGGGATTTGCTCTCGGGGACAAATTTTTGGGCGGAAATGGATGATTTTCGGGGCAAAATTTGATGGATTTCATGGATGGAAGGTGGGGAAACTTGGGGAGATGCTAGATCCACTTGAAACCAAGCAAATCCAAGGATCAAAATCAACAAAACTTCATCAAACCAACAAATCACAAAAAATTTTGGGGCTATTTTTGGTGGGGATTTTCGGATTTTAGGACGAAATCAAGCAAAAGAAGGCTAGAAAAGCGGTGGGAGGGCTCCAAAAGCGTGATCAACGTGGCTCATGATACCATATGATGTAGGGTGGAACCCTATAGCGTCGATCTTTCACGTTTGGGTGGGATCCTCGAAGAACACGATGAACACGGGAAGAGCGGGAGAAATCACAAGAAACACTCAAGAACAAGTCCAAATCACACATCCACTAGACAATCAAACACACTACATGAACAACAAAGGGAAAGATACAAGGTAAGGTTCATCTCCAAGAGGAGGTCTTGATGATATCCTAGATGGATCTTCCCACAAGGGGTCTTGATGATATCCATGGGATCTTCTCCTAGATGGAGGTCTTGGCCTCCAATGGAGTAGTGGTCTCTCTCTCTCAAGAGTAGAGATAGGTAGGAGCAAAGCTCACCTAAGAATGAGCTATCACTTTGCTAACCCTAGAAAGGAGGTGGAGGAGGTCTATTTATAGCCCAAGGGGCGAAGGGGTAAGTGAGGGGTGAAGGGGTACACGGGCTTCGGCCCAAGTCACGCTCGCAGGCGGGGTCCGGATGGTCCGGATGGTGGCCCGGATGATCCGGGTGTCGGTGGTCCGGATGATCCGGGCGACCGTCCGGATGATCCGGCTTCGTCGAGGAGCTTCTGTTGTCTTCGGGCACGTTAGCCGGATCGTCCGGGAGGCCGTCCGGATCATCCGGGCTGGGTCCGGATCGTCCGGCTGGGGGTCCGGATGATCCGGGCAACTCCAGTCTTCTTCTCCTTTCTTCCGTCTTCTCTTCCACGCTTCCCTCGCGGATGGTGTAGTCGTTCCTTGGCGCTTGCACTCCTCCTTGACATCCGTGAAGCTCCGACAATACCTATGCATGCACACGTAAGGAGTGTCAAGTAGTATGCCATCCTCGAAGGGGTCAAGTGAGCACGTGTAAAGGAGATGATTCACCTTAGTGTGTGTGAAGTAGATGTCGTATGTGTCACTTGCCAAATGGGCTCTTGACGTGGTGATGTCCGTAGGATGCTCCGCATCACAAACCAAGTACAAAGTCCATGCTAATGTCTTCCCAAGATTGATAAGGAATAGTGATGCGGAGCATCGTTCCATCATCCCCATGGACTCTACATCGACACATCCAACCCCACAAGGACCTATGACTCGAGCACGTGCAAGAGCTCTCGAAACCGAGGTGACATCACTCCTATCACAACTCTCCTTCGATTCACATGAGACATGGTTGCTACCTCAAACGGAAACTCTATGCATACTCAGGTACCAAGGGGTCAACCATGAAGAGGCTAGGAAGCAAGGAGAACCGAAAGCGGAAGACATGCATGAAGACGGAGAGGAGAAAGCAACAAGGACCAGAGAGGCCGGACGATCCGGACGGAGGCCCGGACGATCCGGACTGAGCCCGGATGATCCGGACCCCGGTCCGGACGATCCGGCTAACTCCACCGAAGGCAACAGAAGCTCCCTCCCGAAGCCGGATCATCCGGACCCCGTCCCGGATCATCCGGACCCCGCCCGGACGTCCGGACCACCAGCCGGACATCCGGCCCTACTCGACCACCAGCCGACCCTCCGGTTCATCCGGGCATCCACCCGGATCATCCGGACCCCCGTCCGGATCATCCGGCCAGCGCCTGTGTGCGCGTGTTGGGCTGAGCCCATGTACCCCTTCGCCCCAAACTCTATATAGGACCCCATCTCCTCACTTTGAGACATAGCATTGGGTTAGCTCATATTTGTGTGAGAGCCTTTGCTCATCCACTCGGTTACTTCTCCTCGGAGATAAGGACCTCCGTCTAGGAGAAGATCCCTCAGCGGATTCAAGACCCCTATCTAGGGAAGAACATCAAGGCCTCCTCTTGGAGATGAACGGTTCCTTTGTATCCTTACCCTAGTTGACTATGTATCTTGTGGTGTATGTTGATCTAGCACTTGTGTGATCGATTCCTTGTTGGTTGAGTGATTCTCTCTCGTTTTCCCGTGTTTCCCTCGTGCTTCCGCGTGTTCTTCGTGTTTCCTCCGTGGGATCCCCTCCAAACGTGAAAGATCGACGAATTAGGGTTCCACCCTACATCATATGGTATCAAGAGCCACGTTGATCACGTCTTTGGAGCCCCTACCCCGTGATTTCTAGCTTGATTTTGTTGTTTTCGTCCTAAAATCCGAAAATCCCCACAAAAATACCCCCAAATTTTTTTGTGATTTGTTTGTTTTGATGATGTTTTGTTGATTTTGATCCGTGGATTCGGTGTGTAACTCGTGGATCTTGTGTTTCCCCACCTTCTCCCCCTCGAAATCCATCCAAAATCCCCGAAATCGTCTAATTTCACCCCATTTTCGTGTTCTTCCCGAGCTGTTCCCGTGCGTGGTTGACCTGCCCGGATCATCCGGACCAAGTCCCGGATCATCCGGACGTGCCCGGATCATCCGGCTCCTGGCCCAAATCATCCGGCTTCCTCTGCCGAATCTGCAGTTCTGCAGTCCATCACCCACCACCACCATCCACACATACATACATCCTCCCCACCCCATCCACCACCATTTCACTTGCCAAACCCCAAGACCCAACCTCCGTACTACCATTCGAATTTGAGCTCGACAATTTGAGTGAGATTTCCGTGTCCTCTTGTGTTTCGGCTATTTAGGCGCGGTGTGACATCAACAACAAACGCTCATTTTGGTCGGCTACTGATGCGGAGCATCATTCCATCATCCCCATGGACGCTACATCAACACCTACAACACCACAAGGACCGATGACTCGAGCACGTGCAAGAGCTCTTGAAACCGAGGTGACATCACTCCTCTCACAACTCTCCTTCGATTCACATGAGACATGGTTACTATCTCAAACGGAAACTCTATGCATACTCAGGCACCAAGGAGTCGACCATGAGGAGGCTAGGAAGCAAGGAGAATCGGAAGCGGAAGACATACGTGAAGACGGAGAGGAGAAAGCAACAAGGACCAGAGAGGCCGGACGATCCCGACAGAGGCCCGGACGATCCGGACAGAGCCCGGATGATCCGGACCCCGGTCCGGACGATCCGGCTAACTCCACCGAAGGCAACAGAACCTCCACGTTGAAGCCGGATCATCCGGACCCAGGCCCGGATCATCCGGACCCCGCCCGGACGTCCGGACCCCCAGCCGGACGTCCGGACCCCCAGCCGGACATCCGGCCCTGCGCCGTCACCAGCAGAGCACCCGGACCATCCGGGCCCCCACCCGGATCATCCGGACCGTCGCCCGGATCGTCCGGCCAGCGCCTGCACAGCAGCGTGTTAGGCTGAGCCCATGTGCCTCGCCCAGACTCTATATATAGGACCCCATCTCCTCACTTTGAGACTTAGCATTGGAATAGCTCATATTTGTGTGTGAGAGCCTTTGCTCATCCACGGTACTTCTCCACGGAGATCGGGACCTCCGTCTAGGAGAAGATCCATCAGTTCAAGACCCTCTATGGGAAGATCCTCGTGGATTCAAGACCTCCTCCGGAGAAGAACGGCTACCTTTGTATCTTTCCTTTGTTGATTTTGGACCATGTATCACTCGTGCTTCGATGATCTAGACCTTGTGTGATTGATCTCTTGTCGATTGAGTGTCTCCCTCGTTCTTCCCGTGATTTCCTCTCGTTCTTCCGCTGCGTTCTTCGTGTTCCTCCATAGGATCCCCTCAAACGTGAGCGATCGGCGAATTAGGGTTCCACCTACATCATATGGTATCATGAGCCACGTTGATCACGTTTTTGGAGCCCTACCTCGTGATTTCTAGCTTGATTTTGTTGTTTTCGTCCTAAAACCCGAAAATCCCACAAAATACCCCCAAAATTTTTCGTGATTTGTTAGTTTTGATGATGTTTTGTTGTTTTTGATCCGTGGATTCGATGTGTAACTCGTGGATCTTGTGTTTCCCACCTTCTCCCCTCGAAATCCACCTAAAATCCCGAAATCGTCAAATTCCACCCCATTTTCGTGTTCTTCCCGAGCCATTCCTGATGTAGGTGGAACCCTAATTCGTCGATCTTTCACGTTTGGAGGGATCCTCACGGAGAACACGATGAACACGGGAACAACGGAGAGAAATCACAAGGGAAACACTCAAGAACAAGTCCAAATCACACATCCACTAGACAATCAAACACACAAGATCACAAAGTACATGAACAACAAAGGGAAAGATACAAGGTAAGGTTCATCTCCAAGAGGAGGTCTTGATGATATCCTAGATGGATCTTCCCACAAGGGGTCTTGATGATATCCATGAGGATCTTCTCACATGGAGGTCTTGAACTCCATGGGAGTGGTAGTCTCTCTCTCTCAAGAGTAGAGGTAGGAGCAAAGCTCACCTAAGAATGAGCTATCATATTTGCTAACCCTAGAAAGGAGGTGGAGGTGGTCTATTTATAGTCTAAGCCACGAAGGGGTAAGTGGGAGAGGATACAAGGCCAAGGCCCTTGCTCTTGCAGAGCAGGCGGTAGTACCGGACTCATGGGCGGTAGTACCGCTTGAGCGGTAGTACCGCTTGCTTTGGGCGGTAGTACCGCTTGCTTTGGGCGGTAGTACCGCCCTTTCTGGACTGGGCAGGTCCTTCTTCTTCCGTCTTCGCTTCCATGCTTCCCTCGCGGACGATGTAGGCGTTCCTTGGCGCTTGCACTCCTCCTCGTCGTGCGTGAAGCTCCAACAATACCTATGCATGCACACGAGTGGAGTGTCAAGTAGTATACCATCCTCAAAGGGGTCAAGTGAACACGTGTAAAGGAGAAGATTCACCTTTATGTATGAGAAGTAGAGGTCATACGTGTCACTTGCCAAGCGGACTCTTGACATGGTGATGACCGTGGGATGCTCGCATCATCCCTCCCCTTGGAAAGATCCGATCTCGGATCGAAAACCAAATCACCATGGGAAAGAGATGGCTTCGCCGTGAAGAAGTGGACGTTCACGAAGTACTCGTCATCTTCAAGCTCGCAATGGGCACTCTCCAATGTCGCACCGTCTTGGGATTCCTTCAAAATGAGCAAGGACAACAAACACTTGGAAAAACAAATGTGGTTAGCATTAGTGCAAAACCAAGCATTCAAGAGGTGATTCACCAAACAAGTGTTGTCATCAAGCATAGCATATGGTTTGACAAAGGATTGTGGCATGGCATGTAAGGACATAAATTGAGCACAAGCAAAGATATCATGGGGACAATCATGTAAATGTGAGGTAGAGATGCAAATATAAGTGACAATAGCATAAGCATCCACCTCAAGGTCATAGCAAGCATGCATAAAGCGCTCAACAAATGGTCGATGGTAGGCATAGGAATCATTCACAACACCAAATAAGATGAGATGTCTAAACACATGGGTCAAGTGCAAGACAATCCAAGCATAATGTGCATAGGGTGTAGTGAATATAGTGTGGCACTCAACACAATAGAAAGAGCAATTGTTCATCATGTGTGAGGCAATCAAGTGAATCATGTGACAAGCAAAGGAACATGGCATATGTGAAGAAATGATCTTGGTGCAACCAACACGTGAAGTATGATCCACAATATCCAAGCTCAAGAAGGATGTCACCTTGAAAGCGTGTCCTTGTGCATTCTTCACAATGCCGAAGTGGTAGGAAATGTGGTGTAGAAGCGAGTCGTGGTAGAATGTATGAGGCTCGCTCTCAAGAGCTCGAATGGTCAACTCACGTGAAGTGGAAGTCGACACGAAGTCCAAGTATCCTACACATGTAGAAAACAAGGCAAAGAACGTATGCGCATGGTAGTTAAACACATCATCCATCATGATGGTTCTCTTCTCTTGCACATAACCATTAGAAGCACAAGTGCATGAATAATATGATTCAATAATGGCGATATTCAAGGCACTAGGTATATGGTGCAAAGAAGTAAGACAAGCATGCTTCACAAGAATTGTGTCAAAATCTCTGAATATATGCGAGAATGCTATGGGGCAATCTTATGAACAAGAAGAGAATCATTGTTGCACTCAATACATGGCAAATCATCTAGCATGAGAGAGGCAACACATGGAGATATATGACAAGAAGCAATACGAATCATGTGCAAAGCATATAGATGGTTGTCATCAACCGCATGAGATGAGCACTTATAACACAAGAGACAATGATCAAGATATATCATGTGAGAGGCATGAGCATATATGTCATCAACCCAAGAAAGCAAGTAGTGGAACATGGGTGATGCAATATAGCGAGCATTCATAGCTATCAAATCAAGCAAGCTAGTAGTGCGAAGATGCAACATACTAGGAGGAATCATGGCAAACATGTCATTGGTGCAAATAGTGGGCATGAATAATTCACAAGTCATAGCACAAGCATGAAAGCAAGATATGAGTACAATATCATGAATGTATTGGCGAGAGGCCATATCACGAATAGCAATGGGTCATCATGACTCTCCCAACACAACAAGCATCAATAGAATGGGGCACATGATAAACATGGCAAAAGTAACAAGGATCTCCACCAAGCATGCAAATACACATAGGAATATCATAATGGAGAATCATGGGTAGATGCAAGCGAGGGTCATAATTGCATGGCAAAGGCATAGAAGCAAGCATAGCATGCAAAGTGAACACGTAAAATGAGCATAATGTGAGAAGTGGTAAATGGCCCATAGCCGTGTGAGAGCCAAGTAGAGGAGTTCTGCGTAGTCCTTGCGCCAAGGGGACGGTGGTAAAGACAATCCACGTGATCCCAATTCATCGTTGCTCTCTAGAGCTCGTTTTGTCAACTCGTGGGATTGCGAGGTTGACAAGTATTCATGGGTACCTACAGAAAAGAGACACAATCCAAAGAAATTGTGCGCGTGGTAAATGTACACATCATCCATCGTGATGTGTATGTGCACGTGTGAGTTAGCACAAGATAAGCAATGCTCAAAGAAATTTGAGGCATGGTATATGAACATGTCATCCATCATGAAAGAATAGTTGTTATGTATGACACGATGGGGACACAAATTGAGAATGCAAGTATATGACACATCAATATCATGTTTAATCATGGGGAGCATATGGTGCACACAATTATGGGGATCATGCAATGGAAGGGATGGATCAAAATCTCCTAACATGTATGAGGAAACTATGGGGGTCTCCTCATGAACAACATTGGAAACATCATATGGAGAAAATGGACAACATCCAAAACAATGCATATCCGAAGCTAGGTGGTCATGGCATGGCATATGAGATAGTTGATGCAAAGGAAGCATATCAATATCATCACAAGAAAAACAAATGCCAATAACCATGGGCTTGTCATCTATGCCATATGTGCAAATTGGGTTTATTTTAATGGCATATGCATAGTCACTATGAAGAGATTGCAAATAAGACATATGGTTGATCTCATGCATAGCATATGACAAGTCAAGCGGATTATCAAACATGATGTGACCTAAAGAATTCTCACAAGAAATCCTATGTAACATGGCATCACAACTAATAGACTCCACAAGAGAATCATCGTACTCATCATAAATGGGCAAATCATCGCATGGGGAAATCATACTAGCATGAAGCATGGCAATAGGTGGATCAACATCATGCAAGCAATCAATGTCAAGAATGTCCACTAGTGGGACTAGAGCATCACCTTCACCTATGTTACCTTTTTCATTCCACTCAAGTGGTGTAGGTGAGGTGGGAAAGACCAAATGGTGGTCATCATCATCATCTTGATGGAACCATGTGGGCGGTGCATCATATTCCACCATGGCCATCGTCTTGTCCAAAGGGAGGACGAAGTCGTCGAGGATCGGTGCGTCATCATAAATGGGACCTAGCACCAAACGAGAAGACACAATAGAGGTAGAGGTCAAGTTGTTAGAAATGCAAATGGCCTCACGAGACCTATCAACTATCTCACTCTCTCTGTGTGGTGGTTCACTCACTCCCTCAAAATAGGTGCACTCAAACTCACGTATGGTGGAGTCACTCATCTCACTCAAGTGGTGGGGGTTGTGGCTCTCCTCACATGGGAATTGTGGCAACTCATCATATATGGGGCTAGTGGTGAAGTCACTCTCACTCTCAATATGGTGGCACAAGTCACTCAAGTCATCGTGCGTCGCCGTGGTGAAGGAAGATCCCATTCTCAACCATCTCGTAAATAACTCGCTGTGGATGAAGGCCGAAGATGGCACATCATCACTCTCCACCATGACCGAAGGGAAAATCCCATGCTCGATCATCTCGTCGTCGTCGCTGTAGATGAAGGCCGAAGATGGCACATCATCACTCTCGCCTCCAAAGATGGAAGCATCATCCTTGCTCGCCACCTTGTCGCTCGCTGCCAAAGCTTGGTCCTTGAGGGTCTCCGTAGTCGTACTCGTCACCGCACCGTCTTGAAAAAGAGTCATGATAGACTCGGCACCATCAATGCCACAAAGAGGGGTGGTGGTGAAGTCGAACTAGGGAGCATCGTCTTGGAGCTCGTCGGGCTTGGACATCTTGGTGGTACTAGCCTCATGCTTGTCGTAGAGCTTGGTCGCCGCGAAGTTTGCTTGGGGTGGAGAAGCCTTGGCCTTCATGAGTTCTTGTTCCGCCTTGAGAGCACCAATGTAGTAGTCGTCGATGGACTTGTAGTTCTCGAGGAAGATTGATGAGGACATCAATACCATTGTTACACCCACAGCCCCTGCTGCTATACATACTGGACCAATTACTAGAGCTCGCGCACGCCAACTAAATTACCAGGTACTTTCGTTTCTTGGTAATGATTCTAATGTTCATGAGAATATGATGCTGCCTAAATTGGATACATTTGTTTTGCTTACAAATGAAGGGCCTAGCTTGGAGAAGGATGAACATTGGAGCAAGAACACACATGGAGTTGATGGCATGCGCAAGGAGATCAAGAACGGAGTTACAAGTGATGATTTCAGGACTTTGAAGCCACCATAAGGAGTGCATGAAGCCTTGGACGAAATATACAAGATGCCACTTCATAACATTCGTCCATAGGCTATTCTAGGTGCTGCGTCACCTTATTATTGGGCCAGGCCCATGTAATTTCGAAATACATTAGTATAGGCTATTTTTAGAGTCCGTATGTGTGGGGAAACAAGAGATAGGGTTAGTTTCGGACCCCTCCACCAAGGGCCACGAAATTCACCCCCTCTTCCTCCATATATACAGCCCTTAGGGCACCGTTTAGACTTGGGTTTTGTTTAGATCAAAAGTTCGCCATAGCTGCAACTTCGGCGTGCCGTTTGTGTTCAACGACCGGACAAAGCGTCCACAGAACCCCACCTTGATCAATAAAGCTTTCATCTTATATTCGCAATATCCAGATTGCAATCTCAGTTTCTTGCTTGTTCTTTGTTTGCTC
This sequence comes from Aegilops speltoides, assembly GCA_021437245.1. NCBI lineage: Eukaryota > Viridiplantae > Streptophyta > Magnoliopsida > Poales > Poaceae > Aegilops > Aegilops speltoides. Next base: position 54,279 of record JAHHZJ010003955.1, on the reverse strand, counting down.
GCAGGAAATAGACCTTCGTGGTCAGGTTGATCGTGCTCCGGCGTGGTCAATAACCTCTCGGAGTTGGTTTAGCGATTGCTAAGGCGCGACGTCCTCGCACGCTCGTAGTCGGATCGTCAAAGTCGACTTCCACCAAAGCGAAATCCACCATCTCATCGAAAGACGGGACAACCCTGCCTCTATCAAAGATGGTCTTGGAGATGTCATTGTGCAATCCCATCATGAAGTGGAACTTCATCGAAATGGGGTCGTCCACGCCGGCTCGTCGCAAGGCAATCATCATCTCCTTGAGGTACTTGTCGATGGACTTGGATCCTTGGGTGGTGTTCTCCAATTGGCGTCGAAGTTGTTCCGTGTAGGTTGGAGGCACAAACTCTCGCCGCAAAGCTTTCTTCGTCTTGGGCCAACTCATGTCGTAGTACACCGAAGGTGTGTGAAGCCACCATGCCAATGCGTAGTCATGGAAGTTTCTTGTGGCGCACTTCACTTGATCTTCGGGAGGAACTTGATGTAGCTTGAGGTAGTCGTCCATTAAACGCTCCCACTCGAGGTACTCCTCGGGTTCTTGAGTCCCATAGAAAGGAATCGCGTGGTTGATGTCGAGGTCGTAGTAGCTCGTGGAAGTCGCGGACTTGAGCTTGGGAGCTTCTCTTGGCGTAGTCTTGGGGTTCTTGTTGGCGAAGATGCCGTATGTCCGTGGCGAAGATGCCTTGAAGTCGCTTGGCGAAGATGCCAAGGAGATGGTGAAGTCATTGGCGGTTGTTGAGGTAGAGCTCTTGACCTTCACGTTCTTGTTGGTGATAGTGTCGATGCCGATGTGATCTTGCCGGAGATGGTAGCTCGGAAGGATGTGCTCTTGAGCGTCTTCTCGAAGATGAGGAAGATCGCTTTTAGGACTTGATGAGGGCCTTGATCTCCTCCATGCGCTTGTCCATCTTGGCGTCGTAGTTGTTGTTCATGGCATCGAACTTGTCGTTGTTGTTGTAGACCGAAAGTGAAATGCCTTGCCTATCCATCACAAGACTCGAGTAGAGGTGAGTAGGAAATGAGATAAACAATACCAAGTTACCTTTTCCCAAAGTTGAGGATGTATCTCATTTCACTCAATGTGAGATGAAAGAATAGTGGAATTGGTACGGACTTGTTCACTCACACCTATCAAGTAATGCTTATGGTAGAGCTCGGTGAGGATAGTGGCACAAAATTTGATGCAAAATGTTAGCAAGAGTCAATAATGTTGAAATAGATTCACAAATTCACAAGTGAAACAAATGGACCAATAGCAATGAAAGATACGGAAACACACACAAGGATAGATAAATGGGGTCGTGCAACCAAGGAATGAGCACAAAATATGGAATCCACGGAAAACGCTCGTGTTGCACAACTCAAGAGAGACGCTAGCACGATTGCTCAATAGGCGGATACGACACTTGTGCACAACCTATAATATGCAAAATGGATATTCTTCTATCCCAAGTATGCTATGTATGTATGGTTCGGTGTTTCTATGATGTAGATTTTGGTATGGCTCAAGCATGATATCATATGATGTAGATTTTGGGTCAAATGATGTTGGTAGTATTTTTGTGGGATGGGGGATGTCAATAGCTTCAAAACGAGCTAAAGAACGTCAAAATCGGAGTTCGGATGAATTAGTTATGGGCAAAACGGTGAAACTCGGAAAGCTGAAATTGGCCAGGGCGGTAGTACCGCTCGGGAGGGCGGTAGTACCGCTTGTGTCGGGATTTTTCGACTGTTTCGGCTGAAATAGGGCCTAGCGGTAGTACCGTTAGCGGGGCGGTAGTACCGCTTGAGGTTCCCAGCGGTAGTACCGCTCTATAGAAATGATAGTACCGCTCGTGTCAGGATTTTTCGCAGATCGGATCGGGCGCGATTTTGGGGCGGAAAAGGATGATTTCGGGGGCAAAATTTGATGGATTTCGTGGATGGAAACAGGGGAAACTTGGGGGAATGCTAGATCCACTTGAAACCAAGCAAATCCATGGATCAAAATCAACAAAACATCATCAAACCAACAAATCACAAAAAAAAATTGGGGGCTATTTTTGGTGGGGATTTTCAGATTTAGGACGAAAACAACAAAATCAAGCTAGAAAACACGGGTAGGGGCTCCAAAAACGTGATCAACGTGGCTCATGATACCATATGATGTAGGGTGGAACCCTAATTAAATCGATCTTTCACGTTTGGAGGGATCCTCACGGAGAACACGATGAACACGGGAAGAGCGGAGAGAAATCACAAGGGAAACACTCAAGAACAAGTCCAAATCACACATCCACTAGACAATCAAACACACAAGATCACAAGGTACATGAACAACAAAGGAAAGATACAAGGTAAGGTTCATCTCCAAGAGGAGGTCTTGATGATATCCTAGATGGATCTTCCCACAAAGGGTCTTGATGATATCCCGCAGGATCTTCTCACATGGAGGTCTTGAACTCCATGGGAGTGGTAGTCTCTCTCTCTCAAGAGTAGAGGTAGGAGCAAAGCTCACCTAAGAATGAGCTATCATATTTGCTTCAATTCCCGCGTGGTTGACCTGCCGAAACCAAGCAGATTCTGCAGCCCACATCCACCACCACCACCTTCCACACACATATACACCCTCCCCACCCTATCCACCACCATTTCCACTTGCCAAACCCCAAGACTCAACCTCCGTACTACCATTCGATTTTGAGTTCGACAATTTGAGTGAGATTTCCGTGTCCTTTTGTGTTTCGGCTATCTAGGCGCGGTGTGACATCAACAACAAACGCTCATTTTGGTCGGCTACTCATCTTCGCTACGGACGGTAACATCGACGACATCTTTGTCATACCTTGCAATTGCATTGATAACCATCATATACCATCTTTTGCGTTGCTTACCCACCGAGACTAGCCATTGAGTATTGCCGGCAACGTGACTTGTGCACATTAGTTGCATACACCATATCATACATACAATTGAGGTGCATATCTCGGAATCAACTTGTGTGTCACAAAGTCGTCATCGCATACACAATTGCTATCTTAGTTCGTCAAGTTTGCATAAGAAAAGAGCTCAAAAGAGAAAGAGCCACTCAAGCTTTTAAGCAAAGAGGAAAGATAAGCAAAGAGCTTATAAGCAACAAGCATAGCATCATACAACATTAAAATTGTCATATAAGATCATCTTGGATCATTGCACCGATACACCATACATATAGCATACGTGGGATAGAGATCGTTGCATTTTTGCCTAGTAGGTTGTGCACAAGCTCCGTATCCGCCTATTGTGCAATCGTGCTAGTGTCTCTCTAGTATTGTGCAACAAGAGCATTTTCGTGGATTCCACATTTTGGCTCACTTTTGGTTTGCACAATCCCATTTATCTATTTATGTGTGTGTTTCCGTACCAATACTTGCTTGGTCTACTTGTTGCATATGCGAATTTGCTAATCTTCTTCAACATTTTGAGTCAAGCTAACGATTGCAATCAATTTTGTGCCACCATCCTAACCAAGCTCCACCAAAAGCTTTTACTTGTGTAGGTGTGAGAATCGACAAGGATCGGTACCAATAGTGCTATTTCATTGTCCGCATTTGAGTGAACTTGATTCATCTTCAACTTCGGTCAAAGGTACATTGGTATTCATTCTTCTCCTTCTACCACTAACAATTTGCTTGAAATGATGGATAGGCCAAGTTCTTCTACAAATCCACTCTTCATCGAGCAAGACGACGAAATGTCATCCTACGTCACCAAGAGCCACCTCTTTGGCGCACAACGAGCTCTCCATCAAGAGCAACAAGCATTGAGCGAACGCATCGACAACCTCTCCACCGACTTGCGACTCTCCGAGCAACGTACACGAGATTACTTCGACAACAAACTCGACGCGCACAAGAAAGAGAATGATGCAAGAATGGACGAGATCCGTGCCTTGTTGGTGAACCGGCGTACTTCTAACTCTTCACACTCAAGACGGAGCCACTCAAGTCGCCACTCCGACGACTCCTTCTCCGACACAAGTACACCGTCATCGAACATTCTTCGACGAGCCGCGCGTCAAGATCGCTCATGCATCTCGCAACCCGCTACACGACAAGAATCTCCAAGAGCAAGTTGATGAAGAAGTTCCTCGTCCTCAATCGAGCCAAATGGCGTTTGCTCAAGCTCAAGAACGACAACGTCTTCGTCACCTACAAGAACAAGAAAGAGCGCGCCTACACCAAGAGCAACAAGACGCCGAAGCTCAACGTCTTCAACAACAACAACGAGAAGCACAAGCTCTTGAGGCGGAACGCGCCCTTCAAGCATCAAGTCGAGCTCTCGCCAACCGCAATCGCGAAAGGCGCAATCAAGAGGAGCCCTTCGAGAAGAAATACAAGAGAGGAACTACCATCCACGTGCGCAACGCCAAGCCCCACAAGCTCATCCTCAACCTCAAGGTCAACAAGAGCAAGTTGATCATGGACTTCCTCCTCGTCAAGAGCAACATGAGGATGATTATCCTCCACGTCAAGAACTTCATCATCAACATCGACCTCAACACAATGATGAACAACGTTATGGCAAGCTCAAGTTCACAATGCCCAAGTTCAATGGAACCAATGATCCCGAAGAATACCTCTCATGGGCATTGAAGGTCGACAAAATCTTTCGTTTGCACAACTATGAGGAAGAGAAGAAGATCGCTATGGCATCACTTGAGTTCCAAGACTATGTGCTCATATGGTGGGAACAAGTCCTTGAGCGCCGACAAGCAAGAGGTGAACCTCCAATCACCACTTGGGCTCAAATGAAGGAGCTCATGAGAGCACGCTTTGTGCCCACCTACTACAACCGTGATCTCTTCAAGAAGCTACAACTCCTCAAGCAAGGAACAAAGAGTGTTGAAGAATACTACAAGGAAATGGAGATTGCCATGATTCGAGCCAATGTCACGGAGGATGATGAACAAACAATGGCACGATTCTTGAATGGCCTCAACCATCCCATCAAGAAGATCGCCGATTTCCAACCCTACTCCAACCTCATTGAGCTCGTGCATCAAGCTACAAAGGCGGAACGACAAGTGCAAGATGACTTCAAGTACGCCAAGTACTCATCCAAGACATACGGCCTCTCCAACAACCAAGCTTCAACAACTACCCCAACTTCGACATCAACCAAGTCTTTTCCAAGCAACGACGACAAGTCAAGTTACAAGAAAACTTCTACAAGTTCAAGTCGTCCTCCTCCTACTACAAGCAACTCCAAGCCGCGTGCTTCATCATCTACTCCAACCGATGAGACCGTCAAGACAAGCTCCTTCAAGTGTTTTACTTGCGGCGGCCGAGGCCACAAGTCATATGAATGCACCAACAAGCGCACCATGATACTCAACGACGATGGCACCTACGACTCAATGAGTGAAGATGAAATGGACGCCATTGAGCAAGTGGCCATGCACCGGCGCATCAACGAGGATGAAGATGACCAAGTCTTTTGTGATGAAGATACAAGCCCGCTCTTGTTGTCTCCAAAGTCTTGACACTTCAACATCACCAAGAAGAAGACCAACGATGCCACATCTTCCACACAAAGGCCGCATCAATGGGAGATCCGTCAAGGTCATCATCGATGGAGGTAGTTGCCACAACTTGGCAAGCAAAGAACTATGCTCCAAGCTCCAATTGGTCAAGAAGAAGCATCCGCAACCATACAAGGTTCAATGGCTAAGTGACTCCGCACTATACGAGTTGAGCATACGGTCCAAGTATCCTTCAAAATCGGTGCATATGAAGACACTTTGGAGTGTGATGTGGTCCCAATGACCGCTTGCCACCTCCTCCTTGGTCGGCCATGGCAATTCGACCATGGTGTCTACCACAATGGGCGACAAACCACTACAGCTTCAAGATGAAAGGCAAAGAATATGTCCTACGACCCATGTCTCCTAGTCAAGTGATAGCCGACAAACAAGCCACCAACCAAAAGAGAAGAGTGAGAAAGTGAGCCACCAAAAAGTGAGTGAGAGCCACAAGCCAAATTTGAGCGCCTCTTAGCCTAGAGAAAAAACCTCATACTATTCGCCACCAAACATGAGAAGAGAGAAGTGTGTGAGAACCCATCGAGTGTGATGCACTTTGTCCTAGTGTGCAAGGATGGAGAACCACAAACTAACACCACTCATGAGCTACCTTTGGTGTTTCAATCTCTTTTGCCGGAATTTCAAGATGTTTTCCCCGATGAGCTACCTCCGGGTCTACCTCCTCTTCGAGGCATTGAGCATCGAATCGACCTCATCCCCGGAGCACCATTTCCAAACAAAGCTCCATACCGTGTCAATCCCGAAGAAACCAAGGAGATTCAACGGCAAGTACAACAACTAATCGACAACGGTCATGTACGTGAAAGCTTAAGCCCTTGTGCTGTGCCCGTTATTCTTGTGCCTAAACCCGATGGAACTTTCCGCTTGTGCTCCGATTGTAGACCCATAAATGCTATCACCGTGCGCTATAGGCATCCCATTCCTCGCTTAGATGATATGCTTGATGAACTTAGTGGAGCCAACTTTTTCTCAAAAATTGATCTTAAGAGTGGCTACTATCAAATCCGCATTCATGAGGGTGATGAATGGAAAACTGCTTTCAAAACAAAATTTGGCTTATATGAATGGTTGGTTATGCCTATGGGTTTGTCGGAAGCTCCCGGAACTTTTGTGCGTCTTATGCATCATGTACTTCGCCCATACATTGGAATCTTTGTTGTGGTTTACTTCGATGATATTCTTGTGTTTAGCAAAACCATGAAAGAGCATCTTGATCATGTTAAGCTTGTTTTGCAAACGCTTCGAAAGGAAAGTCTTTATGCCAACTTGAAGAAATGCACTTTTGGAGTTGACAAAGTGGTTTTCTTGGGTTTCGTTGTCTCTTCCAAGGGTGTCCATGTTGATGAAACTAAAATCAAAGCAATTAAAACTTGGCCCCAACCCACCAATTTGCAACAAGTGCGAAGTTTCCTTGGTCTTGTAGGTTTTTATCGCCGCTTTGTGAAAAACTTTAGCACTATTGCAGCTCTTTGCATGCTTTGAGTAAGAAGAATACTCCTTTTGTTTGGGGACCTTTGCAATCAAACGCTTTTGATGAGCTCAAGTCTTTGCTTACTCATGCTCCGATTCTTGCTTTACCCAATTTTGACAAAACTTTTGAGGTCCATTATGATGCAAGTGGTACCGGAATTGGCGGAGTTTTAATGCAAGAAAAACGAGTCATTGCTTATTTTAGTGAAAAACTCTCCCGTGCTCAACTTAACTATCCCGTGTATGACAAAGAATTGTATGCTTTAGTGCGTGTGCTACATGTTTGGGAACATTATCTTAGACCTCATGAGTTTGTCATCCACACGGATCATGAAACGCTTAAGTACTTAAAAGGTTAAACTAAATTGAACAAGCGACATGCTAAATGGAGTGAATTTATTGAATCTTTTCCATATGTGATCAAGTACATTAAGGGCAAGGAAAATGTAGTTGCCGATGCACTTTCACGCATATGTACGCTTGTCACCCAACTTGAGTTGAATGTTATTGGTTTTGAGCACATCAAAGATTTGTATGCTAGTGATCCATCTTTTGCACATCATTATGCTAAATGTTTGACGCATACATCTTGGGAACAATATTACCTTAAGGACGGTTATCTTATGAGAGCTAACAAACTTTGCATACCCGAGTCTTCTCTCGTTTGCTCCTTTTGCAAGAGGCTCATGGCGGTGGACTTATGGGACACTTTGGACGTGACAAGACTTTCGCCACGCCTCCAAGAACTACTTTTGGCCAAAGATGTTTCGAGACGTTTCACGTTTCACCACCCGATGCTCTACATGCCGCAAAGCTAAGTCAAAAGCTCAATCTCATGGTCTTTACATGCCTCTTCCTATTCCTTATCAACCTTGGGAAGACATTAGCATGGACTTTGTACTTGGTTTGCCTAGAACTCAAAATGGAAAGGACTCCGTATTTGTTGTTGTGGACAGATTTTCCAAAATGGCACTTTTCATTCCTTGCAACAAAGTAGACGATGCTTCACATATTGCAAATCTATTTTGTAGGGAAATCTTGCGCCTCCATGGAGTACCAAAGTCAATCGTCTCCGACCGTGACGTCAAGTTCTCGAGTTACTTTTGGAAAACTCTTTGCGGCAAGCTCGGAATCAAGCTCTTGTTCTCCTCCGCATACCATCCTCAAACCGACGGCCAAACGGAGGTGACAAACCGGACGCTATCCACTCTACTTCGCGTGTTGATCAAGAAGAACATCAAGGAGTGGGAGGCGTGTCTACCCATCGTCGAGTACGCCTACAACCGCGCAAGACATTCGACGACCGGCAAGTCCCCCTTCGAGGTCGTCTACGGCTTCAACCCATTGTCCCCATTGGACATCCTACCTCTACCTCTACAAGAGCGCACCAACCTCGACGCAAGTTGATGTAGGGTGGAACCCTAATTCGTCGATCTTTCACGTTTGGAGGGGATCCTACGGAGGGAACACGAAGAACGCGCGGAAGAACGAGAGGAAATCACGGGGAAGAACGAGGGAGACACTCAATCGACAAGAGATCAATCACACAAGGTCTAGATCATCGAAGCACGAGTGATACAATGATGCGGAGCATCCTTCCATCATCCCCATGGACTCTACATCAACACATCCAACCCCACAAGGACCTATGACTCGAGCACGTGCAAGAGCTCTTGAAACCGAGGTGACATCACTCCTCTCACAATTCCCTTTCGATTCACATGAGACATGGTTACTACCTCAAACGGAAATGCTATGCATGCTTAGGTACCAAGGAGTCAATCTAGAAGAAGCTACAGCTCAAGAGGGACATCAAGAACGAAAGGAGGAGCTGCAGAGTCCAACAAGAGCGGTACTACCGCTCCAGCCAAGCGGTACTACCGCTGAGCCGAGCCAGCGGCACTACCGCCGAGATCCGCCTCTCGTCCGCCGAACCCGACAAACTCCAGGAATCGAGCAGCGCGAGAGCGGTACTACCGCCCTCCCGGCGGTACTACCGCTGAAGCACCTCGAGCGGTACTACCGCCCTCCAGAGCGGTACTACCGCTGAAGCACCTCAAGCGGTACTACCGCCTCCCGAGCGGTACTACCGCCCTGCCTGTGTGTAGCGCCGGGCCGAGGCCCATGTACTGCTTTCGCCCCAACTTACCCCTTGGAGAACCTAGACTATAAATAGACCATCCCATCATCCTTTCTAGGGTTAGCACTGGATTAGCTCATGTTTGTGTGAGAGCCTTTGCTCATCCACTTGGATACTTCTCCTCGGAGATCACGACCTCTTCGGAGAAGATCCCCAGCGGATTCAAGACCCCTTCTAGGGAAGAACATCAAGGCCTCCTCTTGGAGAAGAACGGTTCCTTTGTATCCTTACCTTTGTTGACTTTGGATCTCGTGAATCTCTTATGTGTATGATGATCTAGCACTTGTGTGATCTATTCCTTGTTGGTTGAGTGATTCTCTCGCGTTTTCCCCTGTTTTCCTTGTGCTTCCGCGTGTTCTCCGTATTCCCCCCGTAGGATCCCCTCCAAACGTGAAAGATCGACGAATTAGGGTTCCACCCTACATCATTATGGTATCATGAGCCACGTTGATCACGTTTTTGGAGCCCCTACCCCGTGTTTTCTAGCTTGATTTTGTTGTTTTCGTCCTAAATTCGAAAATCCCCACCAAAAAATAGCCCCAAATTTTTTTGTGATTTGTTGGTTTGATGATGTTTTGTTGATTTTGATCCATGGATTTGCTTGGTTTCAAGTGGATCTAGCATTCCCCCAAGTTTCCCCTCTTTCCATCCACGAAATCCATCAAATTTTGCCCCAGAAATCATCCATTTCCGCCCCAAAATCGCGCCCCGATTTGATCTGCGAAAAATCGCGACACGAGCGGTACTACCGCCCTAGAGAGCGGTACTACCGCTGTGACCTCGAGCGGTACTACCGCCCCGCGAACGGTACTACCGCCAGGTCCCTCCCAGCCGAAATAGTCGAAAAAACCCGACACGAGCGGTACTACCGCCCTTCCCAGCGGTACTACCGCCCTGGCCATTTCCAGATTTCTGAGTTTCACCATTTCCACCATAACTTCCACATCCGGAGTCCGATTTTCGCGTTCTTTAGCTCGTTGAGTAGCTATTGACATTCTCCATCCACCTAGATAGGTTGCAACACCATTGGACACCATCTAATTTTCCCAATATTGGCATCTTTGCCTAGGGCTTTCACCACATCATACGCTATACCACCTCCACTTTCCGCTACCACCATTGTTGCCTTTGTTCTTTGAGAATTTGAGTTGTGGTTCCCGTGTCCTATTGTGTTTCGGCTATATAGGTACGGTTCGACGTCAACATCACCACCGCTCATCTTCGACAAGGACTCATCATCGCCAAGGACGGTAACCTCGACGACATCTTTGTCATCTCTCGCAATTGCATTGATAACCAACATAGCCCATCTTTTGCGTTGCTTACCCATCGAGACTAGCCATTGAGTATTGCCGGCAACGTGACTTGTGCACATTAGGGATCATACTCCATAGCATACATACCATAGCATAGGGGTGCATATCTTGAGATCCACTTGTGTGTCACAAAGTTGTCATCGCATACACAATTGCTATCTTGGTTCGTGAAGTTTGCATAAGAAAAGAGCTCAAAAGAGAAAGAGCCACCCAAGCTTTTAAGCAAAGAGAAAGATAAGCAAAGAGCTTATAAGCAAGAACCATAGCATCATACTACATTAAGATTGTCATATAGGATCATCTTGGATCATTGCACCGAAATACCATACATATAGCATACTTGGGATAGAGATCGTTGCATTTTTGCCTAGTAGGTTGTGCACAAGCTCCGTATCCGCCTATTGTGCAATCGTGCTAGCGTCTCTCTAGTATTGTGCAACAAGAGCATTTTCGTGGATTCCACATTTTGGCTCACTTTTGGTGTGCACAATCCCATTTATCTATTTGCGTGTGTGTTCCGTGTACCTCTACTTGCTTGGTCTACTTGTTACATTTGCGAATTTGCGAATCTTCTTCAACATTTTGAGTCAAGCTAACGATTGCAATCAATTTTGTGCCACCATCCTAACCAAGCTCCACCAAAAGCTTTTACTTGTGTAGGTGTGAGAATCGACAAGGATCGGTACCAATAGTGCTATTTCATTGTCCGCATTTGAGTGAACTTGATTCATCTTCAACTTCGGTCAAAGGTACATTGGTATTAGTTCTTCTCCTTCTACCACTCACAATTTGCTTGAAATGATGGATAGGCCAAGTTCTTCTACAAACCCACTCTTCATCGAGCAAGACGACGACATGTCATCATACGTCACCAAGAGCCACCTCTTCGGCGCGCGAACGAGCTCTCCATCAAGAGCAACAAGCAATGAGCGAACGATCGACAACCTCTCCACCGACTTGCGACTCTCCGAGAAGCGTACAAGAGATTACTTCGACAACAAACTCGACGCGCACAAGAAAGAGAATGATGCAAGAATGGACGAGATCCGCGCCTTGTTGGTGAACCGGCGTACTTCTACCTCTTCACACTCAAGACGGAGCCACTCAAGTCGCCACTCCGACGACTCCTTCTCCGACACAAGTACACCGTCATCGAACACTCTTCGACGAGCCGCGCGTCAAGACCGTCATGCATCTCGCAACCCGCTACACGACAGGAATTCCCAAGAGCAAGTGGATGAACAAGTTCCTCGTCCTCAATCAAACCAAGTAGCGTTTGCTCAAGCTCAAGAACGACAACGTCTTCGTCACCAACAAGAACAAGAACGAGCGCGCCTACACCAACAACAACAAGACGCCGAGGCCCAACGTCTTCAACAACAACAACGAGAAGCACAAGCTCTTGAGGCGGAACGCGCCCTTCAAGCATCAAGTCGAGCTATCGCCAACCACAATCGTGAAAGGCGCATTCAAGAGGAAGCCCTTCGAGAAGAAATCCAAGAGAGGAACTACCATCGGCGTGCATGCAACGCCAAGCTCCTCAAGCTTATCCTCAACCTCAAGGTCAACAAGAGCAAGTTGATCATGGACTTCCTCCTCGCCGAGAGCAACATGAGGATGATTACCCTCCACGTCAAGAACGTCATCATCAACATCGACCTCAAAACAATGAAGAACATCGCTATGGCAAGCTCAAGTTCACAATGCCCAAGTTCAATGGAACCAATGATCCCGAAGAGTACCTCTCATGGGCATTGAAGGTCGACAAAATCTTTCGTTTGCACAACTATGAGGAAGAGAAGAAGATCGCTATGGCATCACTTGAGTTCCAAGACTATGTGCTCATATGGTGGGAACAAGTCCTTGAACGCCGACAAGCAAGAGGTGAACCTCCAATCACCACTTGGGCTCAAATGAAGGATGTCATGCGAGCACGTTTTGTGCCCACCTACTACAACCGTGATCTCTTCAAGAAGCTACAACTACTCAAGCAAGGAACAAAGAGTGTTGAAGAATACTACAAAGAAATGGAGATTGCCATGATTCGAGCCAATGTCAAGGAAGATGAGGAGCAAACAATGGCACGATTCTTGAATGGACTCAATCATCCCATCAAGAAGATCGCCGACTTCCAACCCTACTCCAACCTCATTGAGCTCGTGCATCAAGCTACAAAGGCGGAACGTCAAGTACAAGATGACTTCAAATCGCCAAGTACTCCTCCAAGATACACGGCTTCTCCAACAACCAAGCTTCAACAACTACTCCCACTTCGACATCAATCAAGCCTTCTCCAAGCAACGACGACAAGTCAAGTTACAAGAAAACTTCTACAAGTTCAAGTCGTCTTCCTCCTACTACAAGCAACTTCAAGCCGCGTGCTTTCATCATCTACTCCAACCGATGAGACCGTCAAGACAAGCTCCTTCAAGTGTTTCACTTGCGGCGGCCGAGGCCACAAGTCCTATGAATGCACCAACAAGCGCACCATGATCCTCAACGACGATGGCACATACGACTCAATGAGTGAAGATGAAATGGAAGCTATTGAGCAAGTGGCCATGCACCGCGCGTGAATGAGGATGAAGATGATCAAGTCTTTTGTGATGAAGATACGAGCCCGCTCTCGTTGTCTCCAAGGTCTTGACACTTCAACATAACCAAGAAGAAGACCAACGATGCCATATCTTCCACACAAAGGCCGCATCAATGGGAGATCCGTCAAGGTCATCATCGATGGAGGTAGTTGCCACAACTTGGCAAGCGAAGAACTATGCTCCAAGCTCCAATTGGTCAAGAAGAAGCATCCGCAACCATACAAGGTTCAATGGCTAAGTGACTCCGGCACTATACGAGTTGAGCATACGGTCCAAGTATCCTTCAAAATCGGTGCATATGAGGACACTTTGGAGTGTGATGTGGTCCCAATGACCGCTTGCCACCTCCTCCTTGGTCGGCCATGGCAATTCGACCGTGGTGTCTACCACAATGGGCGACAAACCACTATAGCTTCAAGATGAAAGGCAAAGAATATGTCCTCGACCTATGTCTCCTAGTCAAGTGATAGCCGACAAACAAGCCACCAACCAAAGAGAGAAGAGTGAGAAAGTGAGCCACCAAAAAGTGAGTGAGAGCCACAAGCCAAATTTGAGCGCCTCTTAGCCTAGAGAAAAACCTCATACTATTCGCCACCAAACATGAGATGAGAGAAGTGTGTGAGAACCCATCGAGTGTGATGCACTTTGTCCTAGTGTGCAAGGATGGAGAACCACAAACTAACACCACTCATGAGCTACCTTTGGTGTTTCAATCTCTTTGCAGGAATTTCAAGATGTTTTACCCGATGAGCTACCTCCGGTCTACCTCCTCTACGAGGCATTGAGCATCGAATCGACCTCATTCCCGGGCGCCACTTCCAAACAAAGCTCCCTACCGTGTCAATCCCAAGAAACCAAGGAGATTCAACGGCAAGTACAACAACTACTCGACAACGGTCATGTACGTGAAAGCTTAAGCCCTTGTGCCGTGCCGTTATACTTGTGCCTAAACCCGATGGAAGTTTCCGCTTGTGCTCGATTGTAGACCCATAAATGCTATCACCGTGCGCTATAGGCATCCCATTCCTCGCTTAGATGATATGCTTGATGAACTTAGTGGAGCCAACTTTTCTCAAAATTGATCTTAAAAGTGGCTATTATCAAATCCGCATTCATGAGGGTGATGAATGGAAAACTGCTTTCAAAACAAAATTTGGCTTATATGAATGGTTGGTTATGCCCATGGGTTTGTCGGAAGCTCCGGAACTTTTGTGCGACTTATGCATCATGTGCTTAGACCTTATATTGGAATCTTTGTTGTGGTTTACTTGATGACATTCTTGTGTTTAGCAAAACCATGAAAGAGCATCTTGATCACGTTAAGCTTGTTTTGCAAACGCTTCGAAAGGAAAGTCTTTATGCAAACTTGAAGAAATGCACTTTTGGAGTTGACAAAGTGGTTTTCTTGGGTTTCGTTGTCTCCTCCAAGGGTGTCCATGTTGATGAAACTAAGATCAAAGCAATTAAAACTTGGCCCCAACCCACCAATTTGCAACAAGTCTGAAGTTTCCTTGGTCTTGCAGGTTTTTATCGCCGCTTTGTGAAAAACTTTAGCACTATTGCAGCCCCTTTGCATGCTTTGAGTAAGAAGAATACTCCTTTTATTTGGGGACCTTTGCAATCAAACGCTTTTGATGAGATCAAGTCTTTGCTTACTCATGCTCCAATTCTTGCTTTGCCCAACTTTGACAAAACTTTTGAGGTTCATTGTGATGCAAGTGGTACCGGAATTGGCGGAGTTTTAATGCAAGAAAACGAGTCATTGCTTATTTTAGTGAAAAACTCTCCGTGCTCAACTTAACTATCCCGTGTATGACAAAGAATTGTATGCTTTAGTGCGTGTACTACATGTTTGGGAACATTATCTTAGGCCTCATGAGTTTGTCATCCATACCGATCATGAAACGCTTAAGTACTTAAAAGGTCAAACTAAATTGAACAAGCGTCATGCTAAATGGAGTGAATTTATTGAATCTTTTCCATATGTGATCAAGTACATTAAGGGCAAGGAAAATGTAGTTGCCGATGCACTTTCACGCATATGCACGCTTGTCACCCAACTTGAGTTGAATGTTATTGGCTTTGAGCACATAAAAGATTTGTATGCTAGTGATCCATCTTTTGCACCTCATTATGCTAAATGTTTGACGATACATCTTGGGAACAATATTACCTCAAGGATGGTTATCTTATGAGAGCTAACAAACTATGCATTCCGAGTCTTCTCTTTGTTTGCTACTTTTGCAAGAGGCTCATGGAGGTGGACTCATGGGACATTTTGACGCGACAAGACCTTCGCCACGCTCTCCAAGAACTACTTTTGGCCAAAGATGTTTGAGATGTCTCTCGCTTTACCACCCGATGCTCTACATGCCGCAAAGCTAAGTCAAAAGCTCAATCTCATGGTCTTTACATGCCTCTTCCTATTCCTTATCAACCTTGGGAAGACATTAGCATGGATTTTGTACTTGGTTTGCCTAGAACTCAAAATGGAAAGGATTCCGTGTTTGTTGTTGTGGACCGATTTTCTAAGATGGCACATTTCATTCCTTGCAACAAGGTAGACGATGCTTCACATATTGCAAATCTCTTTTGTAGGAAATTTTGCGCCTTCATGGAGTACCAAGACAATCGTCTCCGATCGCGACGTCAAGTTCTTGAGTTACTTTTGGAAGACTCTATGCGCCAAGCTCGAATCAAGCTCTTGTTCTCATCCGCATACCATCCTCAAACCGACGGCCAAACGGAGGTGACGAACCGACGCTCTCCACTCTACTTGGCGTGTTGATCAAGAAGAACATCAAGGAGTGGGAAGCATGTCTACCCATCGCCGAAATACGCCTACAACCGTGCAAGACATTCGACTACCGCAAGTCTCCCTTCGAGGTCGCTCACGGCTTCAACCCATTGTCCCCATTGGACATTCTACCTCTTCCTCTACAAGAGCGCACCAACCTCGACGCAAGTGCCGTGCAAGCTACATCAAGAAGATGCATGAAGATACAAGACACACAATCGAGCGCCAAGTACAACGACTTACGACCAAGCTCAACATCAACAAGCAACCCATGATCTTCAACATAGGCGATCTCGTGTGGCTACACCTTCGCAAGGAACGCTCCCCAACGAACGCAAGTCCAAACTTCTACCTCGAGCCGATGGACCCTTCAAGGTGCTAGCACGCTACAACAACAACGCCTACAAGCTCGACATACCAAGCGACAAGTACAACGTGAGCGACACCTTCAACGCCAAAGACCTCTCGCATTTCCATGGTGATGAAGATCTTGATCCGAGGTCGGATCCTTTCAAGGAGGGATATGATGCGAGCATCCTTCCATCATCCCCATGGACTCTACATCAACACATCCAACCCCACAAGGACCTATGACTCGAGCACGTGCAAGAGCTCTTGAAACCGAGGTGACATCACTCCTCTCACAATTCCTTCGATTCACATGAGACATGGTTACTACCTCAAACGGAAATGCTATGCATGCTTAGGTACCAAGGAGTCAATCTAGAAGAAGCTACAGCTCAAGAGGGACATCAAGAACGAAAGGAGGAGCTGCAGAGTCCAACAAGAGCGGTACTACCGCTTCCAGCCAAGCGGTACTACCGCTGAGCCGAGCCAGCGGCACTACCGCCGAGATCCGCCTCACGTCCGCCGAACCCGGCAAACTCCAGGAATCGAACGGCGCCAGAGCGGTACTACCGCCCCCCCGAGCGGTACTACCGCTGAAGCACCTCGAGCGGTACTACCGCCCTCCAGAGCGGTACTACCGCTGAAGCACCTCAAGCGGTACTACCGCCCTCCCGAGCGGTACTACCGCCCTGCCTGTGTGCAGCGTTTCGGGCCGAGGCCCATGTACTCGTTTCGCCCCCAACTTACCCCTTGGAGAACCTAGACTATAAATAGACCATCCCATCATCCTTTCTAGGGTTAGCACTGGATTAGCTCATGTTTGTGTGAGAGCCTTTGCTCATCCACTTGGATACTTCTCCTCGGAGATCACGACCTCTTCGGAGAAGATCCCCCAAGCGGATTCAAGACCCCTTCTAGGGAAGAACATCAAGGCCTCCTCTTGGAGAAGAACGGTTCCTTTGTATCCTTACCTTTGTTGACTTTGGATCTCGTGAATCTCTTATGTGTATGATGATCTAGCACTTGTGTGATCTATTCCCTTGTTGGTTGAGTGATTCTCTCTCGTTTTCCCCGTGTTTTCCCTTGTGCTTCCGCGTGTTCTCCGTATTCCCCCCGTAGGATCCCCTCCAAACGTGAAAGATCGACGAATTAGGGTTCCACCCTACATCATACAAGGTCCAAAATCAACAAAGGAAAGATACAAAGGTAGCCGTTCTTCTCCCGGAGGAGGTCTTGAATCCACGAGGGGATCTTCCCGTATAGGGGTCTTGAATCCGATGGATCTTCTCCTAGACAGAGGTCCTGATCTCCGTGGAGAAGTACCGGTGGATGAGCAAAGGCTCTCACACACAAATATGAGCTAATCCAATGCTAAGTCTCAAAGTGAGGAGAGGGGGTCCTATATATAGAGTCTGGGGCGAAGGGGTACATGGGCTCAGCCCAACACGCGCGCGCAGGCGCTGGCCGGACGATCCGGGCGACGGTCCGGATGATCCGGGCTGGTCCGGATGATCCGGGCTGGTCCGGATGATCCGGGTGGGGGCCCGGATGGTCCGGGTGCTCTGCTGGTGACGGCGCAGGGCCGGATGTCCGGCTGGGGGTCCGGACGTCCGGGCGGGGTCCGGATGATCCGGGCCTGGGTCCGGATGATCCGGCTTCAGCGTGGAGGTTCTGTTGCCTTCGGTGGAGTTAGCCGGATCGTCCGGACCGGGGTCCGGATCATCCGGGCTGTGTCCGGATCGTCCGGGCCTCTGTCCGGATCGTCCGGCCTCCCTGGTACTTGTTGCTTTCTCCTCTCCGTCTTCACGTATGTCTTCCGCTTCCGATTCTCCTGGCCTCCTAGCCTCTTCATGGTCGACTCCTTGGTGCCTGAGTATGCATAGAGTTTCCGTTTGAGGTAGTAACCATGTCTCATGTGAATCGAAGGAGAGTTGTGAGAGGATTGATGTCACCTCGGTTTCAAGAGCTCTTGCACGTGCTCGACTCATCGGTCCTTGTGGTGTTGTGGGTGTTGATGTAGAGTCCATGGGGATGATGGAAGGATGCTCCGCATCATATCCCCTCCCTTCGAAAGGATCCGACCTCGGATCTAGTTCTTCATCACCATGGAAACGCGAGAGGTCTTTGACGTTGAATGTATCGCTCACGCTTGTACTTGTCGCTGGTAGGTCGAGCTTGTAGGCGTTGTTGTTGTAGCGCTAACACCTTGAAGGGTCCATCGCTCGAGGTAGAAGTTTGGACTTGCGTTCGTTGGGGAAGCGTTCCTTGTGAAGGTGTAGCCACACGAGATCGCCTATGTTGAAGATCATGGGTTGCTTGTTGATGTTGAGCTTGGTCGCTAGTCGTTGTACTTGGCGCTCGATGGTGTTTCTTGTATCTTCATGCACCTTTTTGATGTAGCTTGCACGGGCACTTGCGTCGAGGTTTGTGCGCTCTTGTAGAGGTAGAGGTAGGATGTCCTATGGGGACAATGGGTTGAAGACGTAGACGACCTCGAAGGGGGACTTGCCGGTCGGTCGAATGTCTTGCGCGGTTGTAGCGTACTCGGCGATGGGTAGACACGTCTCCCACTCCTTGATGTTCTTCTTGATCAACACGCGAAGTAGAGTGGAGAGCGTCCAGTTCGTCACCTCCGTTTGGCCGTCGGTTTGAGGATGGTATGCGGATGAGAACAAGAGCTTGATGCCGAGCTTGGCGCAAAGAGTCTTCCAAAAGTAACTCAAGAACTTGACATCGCGGTCGGAGATGATTGTCTTTGGTACTCCATGGAGGCGCAAGATTTCCCTACAAAAGAGATTTGCAATATGTGAAGCATCGTCTACCTTGTTGCAAGGAATAAAATGTGCCATCTTAGAAAATCGATCTACAACCACAAACACGGAATCCTTTCCATTTTGAGTTCTAGGCAAACCAAGTACAAAGTCCATGCTAATGTCTTCCCAAGGTTGATATGGAATTGGAAGAGGCATGTAAAGACCATGAGATTGAGCTTTTGACTTAGCTTTGCGGCATGTAGAGCATCGGTTGGTGAAGCGTGAAACGCCTCAAACATCTTGGGCCAAAAGTAGTTCTTGGAGAGCGTGGCGAAGGTCTTGTCGCGTCCAAAGTGTCCCATGAGTCCACCTCCATGAGCCTCTTGCAAAAGTAGCAAACGAAGAGAAGACTCGGTATGCAAAGTTTGTTAGCTCTCATAAGATAACCATCCTTGAGGTAATATTGTTCCCAAGATGTATGCGTCAAACATTTAGCATAATGAGGTGCAAAAGATGGATCACTAGCATACAAATCTTTGATATGCTCAAAACCTATAACATTCAACTCAAGTTGGGTGACAAGCGTGCATATGCGTGAAAGTGCATCGGCAACTACATTTTCCTTGCCCTTAATGTACTTGATCACATATGGAAAAGATTCAATAAATTCACTCCGTTTGGCATGACGCTTATTCAATTTAGTTTGACCTTTTAAGTACTTAAGCGTTTCATGATCGGTATGGATGACAAACTCATGAGGTCTAAGATAATGTTCCCAAACATGGAGGACACGCACTAAAGCATACAATTCTTTGTCATAAACGGGATAGTTAAGTTGAGCACCGGAGAGTTTTTCACTAAAGTAAGCAATGGCTCGTTTTTCTTGCATTAAAACGCCGCCTATTCCTGTACCACTTGCATCACATTGGACCTCAAAAGTTTTGTCAAAATTGGGCAAAGCAAGAATCGGAGCATGAGTAAGCAAAGACTTGAGCTCATCAAAAGCGTTTGATTGCAAAGGTCCCCAAACAAAAGGAGTATTCTTCTTACTCAAAGCATGCAAAGGAGCTGCAATAGTGCTAAAGTTTTTCACAAAGCGACGATAAAACCTGCAAGACCAAGGAAACTTCAGACTTGTTGCAGATTGGTGGGTTAGCCAAGTTTTAATTGCTTTAATCTTAATTTCATCAACATGAACACCCTTGGAAGAGACAACGAAACCCAAGAAAACCACTTTGTCAACTCCAAAAGTGCATTTTTCAAATTGGCATAAAGACTTTCTTTTCGAAGTGTTTGCAAAACAAGCTTGACATGATCAAGATGTTCTTTCATGGTTTTGCTAAACACAAGAATATCATCGAAGTAAACCACAACAAAGATTCCAATGTATGGGCGAAGTACATGATGCATAAGACGCACAAAAGTTCCGGGAGCTTCCGACAAACCCATAGGCATGACCAACCACTCATATAGGCCAAATTTTGTTTTGAAAGCAGTTTTCCATTCATCACCCTCATGAATGCGGATTTGATAATAGCCACTTTTAAGATCAATTTTGAGAAAAAGTTGGCTCCACTAAGTTCATCAAGCATATCATCTAAGCGAGGAATGGGATGCCTATAGCGCACGGTGATTGCATTTATTGGTCTACAATCGGAGCACAAGCGGAATGTTCCATCGGGCTTAGGCACAAGAATAACGGGCACGGCACAATGGCTTAAGCTTTCACGTACATGACCGTTGTCGATTAGTTGTTGTACTTGCTGTTGAATCTCCTTGGTTTCTTCGGGATTGACACGGTATGGAGCTTTGTTTGGAAGTGGCGCTCCGGGGATGAGGTCGATTCGATGCTCAATGCCTCGAGAGGAGGTAGACCCGAGGTAGCTCATCGGGAAAACATCTTGAAATTCCTGCAAAGGGATTGAAACACCAAAGGTAGCTCATGAGTGGTGTTAGTTTTTGGTTCTCCATCCTTGCACACAAGGACAAAGTGCATCACACTCGATGGGTTCTCACACACTTCTCTCATCTCATGTTTGGTGGCGAATAGTATGAGGTTTTACTCTCTAGGCGAAGAGGCGCTCAAATTTGGCTTGTGGCTCTCACTCACTTTTTGGTGGCTCATTTTCTCACTCTTCTCTCTTTGGTTGGTGGCTTGTTTATCGGCTATCACTTGACTAGGAGACATGGGCCGTAGGACATATTCTTTGCCTTTCATCTTGAAGCTATAGTGGTTTGTACGCCCATTGTGGTAGACACCACGATCGAATTGCCATGGCCGACCAAGGAGGAGGTGGCAAACGGTCATTGGGACCACATCACATTCCAAAGTGTCCTCATATGCACCTATTTTGAAGGATACTTGGACCGTATGGTCAACGCGTATAGTGCCGGAGTCACTTAGCCATTGAACTTTGTATGGTTGCGGATGCTTCTTCTTGACCAATTGGAGCTTGGAGCATAGTTCTTCGCTTGCCAAGTTGTGGCAACTACCTCCATCGATGATGACCTTGACGGATCTCCCATTGATGCCGGCCTTTGTGTGGAAGATGTGGCATCGTTGGTCTTCTTCTTGGTGATGTTGAAGTGTCAAGACTTTGGAGACAACAAGAGCAGGGCTTGTATCTTCATCACAAAAGACTTGATCATCTTCATCCTCGTTGATGCGCCGGTGCATGGTCACTTGCTCAATAGCGTCCATTTCATCTTCACTCATTGAGTCGTAGGTGCCATCGTCGTTGAGTATCATGGTACGCTTGTTGGTGCATTCATATGACTTGTGGCCTCGGCCGCCGCAAGTAAAACACTTGAAGGAGCTTGTCTTGACGGTCTCATCGGTTGGAGTAGATGATGAAGCACGCGGCTTGGAGTTGCTTGTAGTAGGAGGAGGACGACTTGAACTTGTAGAAGTTTTCTTGTAACTTGACTTGTCGTCGTTGCTTGGAAAAGACTTGGTTGATGTCGGTTGGAGTAGTTGTTGAAGCTTGGTTGTTGGAGAGGCCAGATGTCTTGGATGAGTACTTGGCGTGCATTTGAAGTCATCTTGCACTTGTCGCTCCGCCTTTGTAGCTTGATGCACGAGCTCAATGAGGTTGGAGTAAGGTTGGAAATCGCGATCTTCTTGATGGGATGGTTGAGGCCATTCAAGAATCGTGCCATTGTTTGTTCATCATCCTCCGTGACATTGGCTCGAATCATGGCAATCTCCATTTCCTTGTAGTATTCTTCAACACTCTTTGTTCCTTGCTTGAGGAGTTGTAGCTTCTTGAAGAGATCACGGTTGTAGTAGGTGGGCACAAAGCGTGCTCTCATGAGCTCCTTCATTTGAGCCCAAGTGGTGATTGGAGGTTCACCTCTTGCTTGTCGGCGCTCAAGGACTTGTTCCCACCATATGAGCACAAAGTCTTGGAACTCAAGTGATGCCATAGCGATCTTCTTTTCTTCATCATAGTTGTGCAAACGAAAGATTTTGTCGACCTCCAATGCCCATGAGAGGTATTCTTCGGGATCATTGGTTCCATTGAACTTGGGCATTGTGAACTTGAGCTTGCCAAAGCGATGTTCTTCATTGTTTTGAGGTCGTTGTTGATGATGACGTTCTTGACGTGGAGGGTCATCATCCTCATGTTGCTCTTGGCGAGGAGGAAGTCCATGATCAACTTGCTCTTGTTGACCTTGAGGTTGAGGATGAGCTTGAGGAGCTTGTGGAGGAGCTTGTGTGATGCGGAGCATCCTATGGACATCACCATGTCAAGAGTCCGTTCGGCAAGTGACACGTGCGACATGTACTTCACATACACAAAGGTGAATCATCTCCTTTACACGTGCTCACTTGACCCCTTCGAGGATGGTATACTACTTGACACTCCACTCGTGTGCATGCATAGGTATTGTCGGAACACTAAGGACGACGAGGAGGAGTGCAAGCGCCAAGGAACAACTACACCATCCGCGAGGGAAGCCTGGAAGCGACGACGGAAGAAGACCCAGGACGAGCGGTACTACCGCCCCCCGTAAGCGGTACTACCGCTGACCAGCGGTACTACCGCCCCCACTGCCGCTCGCCACTACCGCTCAACCCGGCAAGTACTAGTGTTCGCACGATCCGGGCCCGGTACTACCGCTCAGCCCAAGCGGCACTACCGCTTGAGCGGTACTACCGCCCTTTGGCCGGTACTACCGCCCTGCTTGCACGCAGAGTCGGGCCAGAGGCCCATGTATCCCCTCCTCACTTACCCCTTCGTGGACATATGCTATATAAACTCCCCCACCTCCTCCTAGCTAGGGTTAGCACTGGATTAGCTCATGTTTGTGTGAGAGCCTTTGCTCATCCACTTGGTTACTTCTCCTCGGAGTTCACGACCTCTTCGGAGAAGATCCCCCAAGCGGATTCAAGACCCCTTCTAGGGAAGAACATCAAGGCCTCCTCTTGGAGAAGAACGGTTCCTTTGTATCCTTACCTTTGTTGACTTTGGATCTCGTGAATCTCTTATGTGTGTGGTGATCTAGCACTTCTGTGATCGATTCCCTTGTTGGTTGAGTGATTCTCTCTCGTTTTCCCCGTGTTTTCCCTTTGTGCTTCCGCGTGTTCTTCGTGATTCCCCGTAGGATCCACTCCAAACGTGAAAGATCGACGAATTAGGGTTCCACCCTACACCATATGGTATCATGAGCCACGTTGATCACGTTTTTGGAGCCCCTACCCCGTGTTTTCTAGCTTGATTTTGTTGTTTTCGTCCTAAATTGAAAATCCCCACCAAAAATAGCCCCAAATTTTTTGTGATTTGTTGGTTTGATGATGTTTTGTTGATTTTGATCCATGGATTTGCTTGGTTTCAAGTGGATCTAGCATTCCCCAAGTTTCCCCTTTCCATCCACAAAATCCATCGAATTTTGACCCGAAATCACCCATTTCCGCCCCAAAATCGCTAAACCATTCGAGCAATCGAGAAAATCCGACACGAGCGGTACTACCGCCCTACAGAGCGGTACTACCGCTGTGACCTCGAGCGGTACTACCGCCCGAGAACGGTACTACCGCCAGGCCCTCCCAGCCGAAATAGTCGAAAAAACCCGACACGAGCGGTACTACCGCCCTTCCCAGCGGTACTACCGCCCTGGACATTTCCAGCTTTCGAGTTTCACCATTTCCACCATAACTTCCACATCCGGAGTCCGATTTTCGCGTTCTTTAGCTCGTTGAGAAGCTATTGACATTCTCCTTCCTCCTAGATAGGTTACAACATCATTTGACACCATCACATTTGATGAATTTTGGCATCTTTGCCTAGGGCTTCCACCACAACATCCGCATAACCACCACCGACTTCCGCAACCTAACCCATTTTGTTCCTTATAGCATTAGTGGTTGTTTGAGTTGCGATTTGAGTCTCCTAAGGTGTTTAGGCTACTTAGGACGGTTGCTTCTTCATCAACCACCACCACCACCACTTCCACATAACCTTGCCCACCATACACTTCCGACAACCCAACTTAACCCAATAGTTGTTTGAGCTTATTTGAGTTGTGGCTTGTGTCTCCTAAGGTGTTTCGGCTACTTAGGGACCGTGTGCTTCCAACTCTTACACGTGTATAGCCCATCATCCCACTTCCGCATTGCCAAGTGCATACCACCACCGCTTCCGCTACCACCATTTTGACATTTGTCATTTGAGATTTTGAGTTTGCGGTTTTCCGCTTCCTAAGGTGTTTCGCTACTTAGGACGAGTCTCCATCATCTTGGTATCTACACCAAGAACACCGCCACTCATCATCGCAAAGGACGGTAACATCGACGACACCATTGTATATTCCTTGCAATTGCATTGTTAACCCCTAGCCCATTTTATGTTACTTGCCTATCGAGACTAGCCATTTGAGTATTGCAGGCAACGTTACTTGTGCACATTAGTGGTCCATACCTCCCATTGCATACATACCATATCATATTGGTATCATATCATCCATTGTGCCTCAAGTTTGTTCTCGCATATACACAATTGCTATCTTGGTTTGTGCATTGTACAAAAGTGACCATAGAGAAAAAAAAAGAAAAAGCTTTTAAGCAAAAGAGAGCAAAGAGCTCGTGAGCAAGTGCCATAGCATCATCCCATTGCACATAAGATTGTCAAATCAACATCATATGATATCATGCTTGAGAGACACACCGGGAACCATACATACATAGCATACTTGGGATAGAAAGAATATCCATTTTGCATCTTATAGGTTGTGCACAAGTGTCGTATCCGCCTATTGAGCAATCGTGCTAGCGTCTCTCTTGAGTTGTGCAACACGAGCGTTTTGGTGGATTCCACATTTTGAGCTCATTCCTTGGTTGCACGACCCCATTTATCTATCCGTGTGTGTGTTTCAGTGTGCCATTCTTTGCTATTGGTCCATTTGTCTCACTTGCGAATTTGTGAATCTTTTTCAACATTATTGACTCTTGCTAACATTTTGCATTAAATTTTTGTGCCACTATCCTCACCGAGCTCCACTATAAGCCTTACTTGTGTAGGTGTGAGAATCGACAAGGATCGGTACCAATAGTGCTATTTCATTGTCCACATTTGAGTGAACTTGATTCATCTTCAACTTTGGTCAAAGGTACATTGGTATACGTTCTTCTCATTCTACCACTCATATTTGCTCGAGTCTTGTGATGGATAGGCAAGGCATTCCCTCTCCGGTCTACGACAACAACGACGGCGTGAACAACTACATCTCCAAAGCGTCTATCTTCGATCTACAACGACAAATGCAAGGCGCACAATCAAGATTGCGTGAGCGCATCGAGAACATCTCCATCGAAATTCGTCACTCCAAAGCAAGGAAAAGGGACTACATCGACAACAAGCTTGCCGCACATAAAGAAGAGCAAGATGCGAGGATGGAAGAGATTCGGGCCTTGATCAAGTCTTCTTCCACTTCATCATCCTCAAGACGACGACGGTCAAGCCACAAGTCTTCGGAGCGCGAAAAAGATGCAAGTGCAAATCGTCCTCGTCCACATCTACATGGCGATCACCATCACGTTCATGATCATCACCGCCATGAAGGGCAAGACACCTCCAAGTATCATGTGCACGACGACGATGAACGACATCTACTACGAGCTCAAGCACGACAACGACATCATCATCATGAAGATGCTCCACAAGCGCAAATGCACAAGTCCCAACACGCCAAGTCCAAGCTTCAAGAGCACAAAAGAAGACCGCGAGACGACAACCACCAAGACGGCGCTACGGCTACATCAACCAATTCGGCATCTTCGCCAAGTGTTCTCAAGGCATCTTCGCCTTTGGACGTACGGCATCTTCGCCTACTTCCCACGAGTACGCCTACATCGACTTCATTAAGTCCAAGGCGACTACCTACGAGAGAGGGTGACACTTCCATCTTCGGAAGCCCCCCAAGGAAGATGGCCGAGCATGGGAAACTCCCTTCGGTCATGGAGACGAGCTATGAGGTGCCACATCATATGGACCTCCAACAACAAGACGACGACGAGAAGGTCGAGCAAGGGCCATCCCCTTCGACCACGACGAAACGAGTTGAGCATGGAGACATTTACACCTACACCTCTCCGACACCCACATATGTCGAGATGCCCAAAGTGCCATGTGAGGAGAGCCACCACCCCATGAGAGAGATGAGTGACTCCACCATATGTGACATTGAGAGCATTTCCTTTGAGAGGATGAGTGTGGCCACCACTAGCCCCACACATGAGAGCATGCCACACATCCTATGTGAGGTTGAGCGCCACTTGAGTGACTCCACCAGCCATATGAGTGAGAGCATCCTTGAGGGAGTGAGTGAGCCACAACACTTAGTGAGTGAGGTAGTTGACACGGCATGTGAGGCCACTATGATTTCTAACGCCTTAACCTCTACTCCTAGTGTGTTTTCTTCTTTGGTGCTAGGTCTCCTACATGACGACACGCCTACCATTGATGAGTCCATACCTCCTATGGAGACGACGATGGCCATGATGGACGATGATGCACCCCCCACATGGTTCCATCAAGATGAAGATGACAACGAGACGATCTTCAACACCTCACCTACAACACATGAGCGACGCTCCAAAGGTAACATAGGTGATGGTGCTTCTCTTGTCCCACTAGTGGACTATCTTGACATCGATTGCTCCCATGATGTTGACAAACCTATTGCCATGCTTCATGCTAGTGAGACTTCTTCATGCCTTGACTTACCTATTTATGATGAATATGATGATGAGCATGTTGAGTTGCCTAGTTGTGATGCTATGCTTCATAGGATATCATGCGAAAATTCTTTTGGTCACATCATGTTTGACAATCCATTGAACTTGTCATATGCTATGAGTGAGATCTCCCATATTGCATCTTTACAATCTCAACATAGTAACTATGCATGCCCCATTAAAATCAATCCCATTTGCACTTATGGCATAGATGACGAGATGATGGTCATTGGCTTTTGTTTTTCATGTGATGATATTGCCATGCTTCCTTTACATGATTTATGCAATTCATCAACTATTCCATGCCATGATCACATTGTTCCGAATATGCATTGTTTTGGATGTTGTCAATACTCTCCACATGATGTCCCTACTCTTGCTCATGAGGAGACCCCCATAGTTTCCTCATACATATTAGGAGATCTTGATGCATTCCATACTTGCTTGCACCATATGCATTCCATGAATAACAATGTTCTAGATATTGCTCATGATGCATTACACAATTTGAGTCTCCATTATGCTATACATAATAACAAACCTCTCATGATGGATGACATGTTTCTATATCACGCATCTCATTTATTTGAGCATTGGCTATTTAGTGCTAACCGACACATGCGTCGCAAGATCATGATGGATGATGTGTACATATACCATGCACACACAATTTTTCCTTTGTCTTTGTTTTGTGTAGGTACTCATGTATACTCGTCAACCTCTCAATCCCAAGAGTTGACGAAACGAGCTCTTGAGAACAACGATGCTTTGGGATCCCGTGGACTATGCTTACCACCGTTCCCTTCGCGCAACGCCTACGCGCATCTCTTCTACTTGGTTCTCACACGGCTATGGGTTATTTACCACTTGTCACCTTATGCCCATACTATTGTGTTCACTTTGCATGTTATGCCTCTTTCTATGCCTTTGCCATGCAATTGTGACCCTTGCTTGCATTTACCCATGATTCACAATTATGCTACTCCTATGTGTATTTGCATGCTTGGTGGAGATCCTTGTTGCTCTTGCCATGTTTATCATGTGCCCCATACTATTGATGCTTGTTGTGTTGGGAGAGTCATTATGCCTTATTGCTATTTACATATGGCTTCTCACCGAGATATTCATGCTATTTTTCTCACATCTTGCTTTCATGCTTGTGCCATGTCTTGTGAATTATTCATGCACACTATTTGCACCAATGACATGCTTGCCATGATTCCTTCTAGTACGTTGCATCTTTGCACTACTAGCTTGCTTGACTTGATAGCTATGATTGCTTGCTATGTTGCATCACCCATGTTCCACTATTACTTGCTTTCTTGGGTTGATGACATAGATGTTGATGCCTCTCACTTGATTTGTCATGATCATTGTCTCTTGTCTCCATTAGTTGCATCTCTCATATCACCTTGTATTGAGTGCCAACTTACTATGCTTATTGATCTTGGAGATTTGGACACTTTACTTGTGATGCATGCTTGTTTGATTGAGCCTATTGCACATGGTTGTTCTTGCATCATATGCCTCCATACTATGACACGCTCCCTTGTACTTTCTTATGATGAGCATGATGCATACACTTGTTGGGTATCTTACCACTCGAATGATAGATTTTGCATTTCCGCTAACCTCATTTGTTTTTCCGAGTGTTTGTCATGTTCTTTCATTTTGGAGGTTTCACAAGGTGATGCCGTTATGCGACATATTGGTTATGTGAAGGCATATATGATGTGCGGCACCAACATTTTTGACATTCTCATAAAGGTGAACTCCTTCTCTTTGAGCAATCCTCAAATATGCATATTGGATGGGTCACTCTTTCATTGTTGTTTCGTTCTTGTTGTCTACATGATACATCTCGTGAAAGGAGGAGCGACATTGGAGATTGGCTACATGGACCTTCACATTGAGGAGCGCTTGCACTTATTGGAGGCACCTTCGACACTCCACTCATGCCTCGACATCGAGCTTTGGTACACCAACACCTTCATATTTGTTGATTGTGCTCACACATGTCAAGCTCGATGGACGTATCGTACTTACCACAAGTTTGCACCTCATGCATTGATTGACTCACATTATGATTGCCTTGTTGCATCTAGTATTCCCATGTCATCCATGATATATGAGCTTACACATTTCTTTAGCAAATTTGTTGTGATCTTTCTTGATGGCATATTCATACATAATGATCACATTGCCTACCATCAATTGCATGATAACATAATCATATTGAGCATCCATTGCCATATTCATGCTATTGATAAACCGTCTCACTATGACATCATTTTGCACCGTGGTTGCCTTGATCATATTCACAACACATTTGTGTGCACAATGAATGCTTTTGCTCCCATGAATGCTTTGCATCTCATTCTAGATCAACTTGATAAGCTTCATGCGCTTTGTCACGACCAATCTTACTGCACGGACTCATTCTTACATGATGGACATTTTGTGTGCGCTAACCATTGTATTTCTGAGTGTTGCTTGTGTTTGCTCTTTTTGCATGTCTATCACTCCGGCGACACCTTGGACTACTTGGATTGCGCCATGTCTTCAACTTCTTCCAACTACAAGTCCGTCTATGACAACCGTTTCCATGGTGATGAGGATCACGATCCGAGGTCGGATCCTTCCCAAGGGAGGGGAGATGATGCGGAGCATCCTATGGACATCACCATGTCAAGAGTCCGTTCGGCAAGTGACACGTGCGACATGTACTTCACATACACAAAGGTGAATCATCTCCTTTACACGTGCTCACTTGACCCCTTCGAGGATGGTATACTACTTGACACTCCACTCGTGTGCATGCATAGGTATTGTCGGAACACTAAGGACGACGAGGAGGAGTGCAAGCGCCAAGGAACAACTACACCATCCGCGAGGGAAGCCTGGAAGCGACGACGGAAGAAGACCCAGGACGAGCGGTACTACCGCCCCCCGTAAGCGGTACTACCGCTGACCAGCGGTACTACCGCCCCCACTGCCGCTCGCCACTACCGCTCAACCCGGCAAGTACTAGTGTTCGCACGATCCGGGCCCGGTACTACCGCTCAGCCCAAGCGGCACTACCGCTTGAGCGGTACTACCGCCCTTTGGCCGGTACTACCGCCCTGCTTGCACGCAGAGTCGGGCCAGAGGCCCATGTATCCCCTCCTCACTTACCCCTTCGTGGACATATGCTATATAAACTCCCCCACCTCCTCCTAGCTAGGGTTAGCACTGGATTAGCTCATGTTTGTGTGAGAGCCTTTGCTCATCCACTTGGTTACTTCTCCTCGGAGTTCACGACCTCTTGGAGAAGATCCCCCAAGCGGATTCAAGACCCCTTCTAGGGAAGAACATCAAGGCCTCCTCTTGGAGAAGAACGGTTCCTTTGTATCCTTACCTTTGTTGACTTTGGATCTCGTGAATCTCTTATGTGTGTGGTGATCTAGCACTTGTGTGATCGATTCCCTTGTTGGTTGAGTGATTCTCTCTCGTTTTCCCCGTGTTTTCCCTTTGTGCTTCCGCGTGTTCTTCGTGATTCCCCGTAGGATCCACTCCAAACGTGAAAGATCGACGAATTAGGGTTCCACCCTACACCATTGTGGGACTTGACGTTGTGCACGTGGATGGTAGTTCCTCTCTTGTATTTCTTCTCGAAGTGCTTCCTCTTGATTGCGCCTTTCGCGATTGCGGTTGGCGAGAGCTCGACTTGATGCTTGAAGGGCGCGTTCCGCCTCAAGAGCTTGTGCTTCTCGTTGTTGTTGTTGAAGACGTTGAGCCTCGGCGTCTTGTTCCTCTTGGTGTAGGCGTGCTCGTTCTTGTTCTTGTTGGTGACGAAGACGTTGTCGTTCTTGAGCTTGAGCAAACGCCATTTGGCTCGATTGAGGACGAGGAACTTCTTGCTTTTTGAGATTCTGGTCGTGTAGCGGGTTGCGAGATGCATGACGGTCTTGACGCGCGGCTCGACGAAGAATGTTCGATGACGGTGTACTTGTGTCGGAGAAGGAGTCGTCGGAGTGGCGACTTGAGTGGCTCCGTCTTGAGTGTGAAGAGGTAGAAGTACGCCGGTTCATCAACAAGGCGCGGATCTCGTCCATTCTTGCATCGTTCTCTTTCTTGTGTGCGCCGAGTTTGTTGTCGAAGTAATCGCGTGTACGTTTCTCGGAGAGTCGCAAGTCGGTGGAGAGGTTGTCGATGCGTTCGCTCATTGCTTGTTGCTCTTGATGGAGAGCTCGTTGCGCGCCAAAGAGGTGGCTCTTGGTGACGTAGGATGACATTTCGTCGTCTTGCTCGATGAAGAGTGGATTTGTAGAAGAACTTGGCCTATCCATCATTTCAAGCAAATTCTGAGTGGTAGAAAGAGAAGAATGAATACCAATGTACCTTTGACCGAAGTTGAAGATGAATCAAGTTCACTCAAATGCGGACAATGAAATAGCACTATTGGTACCGATCCTTGTCGATTCTCACACCTACACAAATAAAAGCCTTTGGTGGAGCTTGGTTAGGATGGTGGCACAAAATTGATTGCAATTGTTAGCTTGACTCAAAAATGTTGAAGAAGATTCGCAAATTCGCATATGCAACAAGTAGACCAAGGAAGTAGTGGTACACGGAAACACACACGCAAATAGATAAATGGGATTGTGCAAACCAAAAGTGAGCCAAAATGTGGAATCCACGAAAATGCTCTTGTTGCACAATACTAGAGAGACACTAGCACGATTGCACAATAGGCGGATACGGAGCTTGTGCACAACCTACTTTGCAAAAATGCAACGATCTCTATCCCAAGTATACTATATGTATGGTATATCGGTGCAATGATCCAAGATGATCTTATGTGACAATCTTAATGTTGTATGATGCTATGCTTGTTGCTTATAAGCTCTTTGCTTATCTTTCCTCTTTGCTTAAAAGCTTGAGTGGCTCTTTCTCTTTTGAGCTCTTTTCTTATGCAAACTTGACGAACTAAGATAGCAATTGTGTATGCGATGACAACTTTGTGACACACAAGTTGATTCCGAGATATGCACCTCGAGGTATGTATGATATGGTGTATGCAACTAATGTGCACAAGTCACGTTGCCGGCAATACTCAATGGCTAGTCTCGGTGGGTAAGCAACGCAAAAGATGGTATATGATGGTTATCAATGCAATTGCAAGGTATGACAAAAATGTCGTCGATGTTACCGTCCGTAGCGAAGATGAGTAGCCGACCAAAATGAGCGTTTGTTGTTGATGTCACATCATACTTAGATAGCGAAACACAAAAGGACACGGAAATCTCACTCAAATTGTCGAACTCAAATTCGAATGGTAGTACAGAGGTTGTGTCTTGGGGTTTGGCAAGTGGAAGTGGTGGTGGATAGGGTGAGGAGGATGTAAGGATGTGTGGATGGTGGTGGAGGTGGATGGTGGACTGCAGAACTGCAGTTTCGGCAGAGGAAGCCGGATGATCCGGGCCAGGAGCCGGATGATCCGGGTGAGTCCGGGTGATCCGGGACTTGATCCGGATGATCCGGGCAGGTCAACCACGCACGGGAACTGCTCGGGAAGAAGTCGAAAACGGGGAGGAATTTGACGATTTCAGGGATTTTGGGTGGATTTCGAGGGGAAGAAGGTGGGGAAACACAAGATCCACGAGTTACACACCGAATCCACGGATCAAAAACAACAAAACATCATCAAAACTAACAAATCACAAAAAATTTGGGGGGTATTTTTGTGGGGATTTTTGGGTTTTTAGGACGAAAACAACAAAATCAAGCTAGAAATCACGAGGTAGGGGCTCCAAAAACGTGATCAACGTGGCTCATGGTACCATATGATGTAGGGTGGAACCCTAATTCGTCGATCTTTCACGTTTGGAGGGATCCTACGGAGGAACACGAAGAACGCGGAAGAACGAGAGGAAATCACGGGAAGAACGAGGGAGACACTCAATCGACAAGAGATCAATCACACAAGGTCTAGATCATCGAAGCACGAGTGATACATGGTCCAAAATCGGGCCCTGCGCCGTCACCAGCAGAGCACCCAGACCATCCGGGCCCCCACCCGGATCATCCGGACCAGCCCGGATCATCCGGACCGTCGCCCGGATCGTCCCTGCCAGCTGTCTGGCAGCGTGTTGGGCTGAGCCCATGTACCCCTTCGCCCCAGACTCTATATATAGGACCCCCTCTCCTCACTTTGAGACTTAGCATTGGATTAGCTCATATTTGTGTGTGAGAGCCTTTGCTCATCCACCGGTACTTCTCCACGGAGATCAGGACCTCCGTCTAGGAGAAGATCCATCGGATTCAAGACCCCTCTACGGGAAGATCCCCTCGTGGATTCAAGACCTCCTCCGGGAGAAGAACGGCTACCTTTGTATCTTTCCTTTGTTGATTTTGGACCATGTATCACTCGTGCTTCGATGATCTAGACCTTGTGTGATTGATCTCTTGTCGATTGAGTGTCTCCCTCGTTCTTCCCCGTGATTTCCTCTCGTTCTTCCGCGCGTTCTTCGTGTTCCCTCCGTAGGATCCCCTCCAAACGTGAAAGATCGACGAATTAGGGTTCCACCCTACATCAGCTACTCATCTTCGCGACGGATGGTAACTTCGACGACATCTTTGTCATACCTTGCAATTGCATTGATAACCATCATATACCATCTTTTGCGTTGCTTACCCATCGAGACTAGCCATTGAGTATTGCCGGCAACGTGACTTGTGCACATTAGTTGCATACACCATATCATACATACCATCGAGGTGCATATCTCGGAATCAACTTGTGTGTCACAAAGTTGTCATCACATACACAATTGCTATCTTAGTTCGTCAAATTTGCATAAGAAAAGAGCTCAAAAGAGAAAGAGCCACTCAAGCTTTTAAGCAAAGAGGAAAGATAAGCAAAGAGCTTATAAGCAACAAGCATAGCATCATATAACATTAAGATTGTCATATAAGATCATCTTGGATCATTGCACCGAAATACCACACATATAGCACACTTGGGATAGAGATCGTTGCATTTTTGCCTAGTAGGTTGTGCACAAGCTCCATACCCGCCTATTGTGCAATCGTGCTAGCGTCTCTCTAGTATTGTGCAACAAGGGCATTTTCGTGGATTCCACATTTTGGCTCACTTTTGGTTTGCACAATCCCATTTATCTATTTGCGTGTGTGTTTCCGTGTACCACTACTTGCTTGGTCTACTTGTTGCATATGCGAATTTGCGAATCTTCTTCAACATTTTTAGTCAAGCTAACGATTGCAATCAATTTTGTGCCACCATCCTAACCAAGCTCCACCAAAAGCTTTTACTTGTGTAGGTGTGAGAATCGACAAGGATCGGTACCAATAGTGCTATTTCATTGTCCGCATTTGAGTGAACTTGATTCATCTTCAACTTCGGTCAAAGGTACATTGGTATTCGTTCTTCTCCTTCCACCACTCACAATTTGCTTGAAATGATGGATAGGCCAAGTTCTTCTACAAATCCACTCTTCTTCGAGCAAGACGACGACATGTCATCATACGTTACCAAGAGCCACCTCTTTGGCGCGCAACGAGCTCTCCATCAAGAGTAACAAGCAATGAGCGAGCGCATCGACAACCTCTCCACCGACTTGCGACTTTCCGAGCAACGTACAAGAGACTACTTCGACAACAAACTCGACGCGCACAAGAAAGAGAACGATGCAAGAATGGACGAGATTCGCGCCTTGTTGGTGAACCGGCGTACTTCTACTTCCTCACACTCAAGACGGAGCCATTCAAGTCGCCACTCCGACGACTCCTTCTCCGACACAAGTACACCGTCATCGAACACTCTTCGACGAGCCGCGCGTCAAGACCGTCATGCATCTCGCAACCCGCTACATGACAAGCATCCCCAAGAGCAAGTTGATGAACAAGTTCCTCGTCCTCAATCGAACCAAGTGGCGTTTGCTTAAGCTCAAGAACGACAACGTCTTCGTCGCCAACAAGAACAAGAACGAGCGCGCCTACATCAAGAGCAACAAGACGCCGACGCTCAACGTCTTCAACAACAACAACGAGAAGCACAAGCTCTTGAGGCGGAACGTGCCCTTCAAGCATCAACTCGAGCTATCACCAACCGCAACCGCGAAAGGCGCAATCAAGAGGAAGCCCTTAGAGAAGAAATACAAGAGAGGAACTACCATCCGCGTGCGCAACGTCAAGCCCCACAAGCTCCTCCACAAGCTCCTCAAGCTCATCCCCAACCTCAAGGTCAACAAGAGCAAGTTGATCATGGACTTCCTCCTCGACAAGAGCAACATGAGGATGATTACCCTCCACGTCAAGAACATCATCATCAACATCGACCTCAACACAATGAAGAACAACGCTATGGCAAGCTCAAGTTCACAATGCCCAAGTTCAATGGAAGCAATGATCCCGAAGAGTACCTCTCATGGGCATTGAAGGTCGACAAAATCTTTCGTTTGCACAACTATGAGGAAGAGAAGAAGATCGCTATGGCATCACTTGAGATCCAAGACTATGTGCTCATATGGTGGGAACAAGTCCTTGAACGACGACAAGCAAGAGGTGAACCTCGAATCACCACTTGGGCTCAAATGAAGGATGTCATGCGAGCACGCTTTGTGCCCACCTACTACAACCGTGATCTCTTCAAGAAGCTACAACTCCTCAAGCAAGGAACAAAGAGTGTTGAAGAATACTACAAGGAAATGGAGATTGCCATGATTCGAGCCAATGTCACGGAGGATGATGAGCAAACAATGGCACGATTCTTGAACGGCCTCAATCATCCCATCAAGAAGATCGCCGACTTCCAACCCTACTCCAACCTCATTGAGCTCGTGCATCAAGCTACAAAGGCGGAACGACAAGTGCAAGATGACTTCAAGTACGCCAAGTACTCCTCCAAGACATATGGCTTCTCCAACAACCAAGCTTCAACAACTACTCCAACTTCGACATCAACCAAGCCTTCTCCAAGCAACGACGACAAGTCAAGTTACAAGAAAACTTCTACAAGTTCAAGTCGTCCTCCTCCTACTACAAGCAACATCAAGCCGCATGCTTCATCATCTACTCCAACCGATGAGACCGTCAAGACAAGCTCCTTCAAGTGTTTTACTTGCGGCGGCCGAGGCCACAAGTCCTATGAATGCACCAACAAGCGCACCATGATACTAAACGACGATGGCACGTACGACTCAATGAGTGAAGATGAAATGGACGCTATTGAGCAAGTGGCCATGCACCGGCGCATCAACGAGGATGAAGATGATCAAGTCTTTTGTGATGAAGATACGAGCCCCGCTCTTGTTGTCTCCAAAGTCTTGACACTTCAACATCAACAAGAAGAAGACCAACGATGCCACATCTTCCACACAAAGGCCAGCATCAATGGACGATCCGTCAAGGTCATCATCGATGGAGGTAGTTGCCACAACTTGGCAAGCGAAGAACTATGCTCCAAGTTCCAATTGGTCAAGAAGAAGCATCCGCATCCCTACAAGGTTCAATGGCTAAGTGACTCCGGCACTATACGAGTTGAGCATACGGTCCAAGTCTCATTCAAAATAGGTGCATATGAGGACACTTTGGAGTGTGATGTGGTCCCAATGACCGTTTGCCACCTCCTCCTGGGTCGGCCATGGCAATTCGACCGTGGTGTCTACCACAATGGGCGTACAAACCACTATAGCTTCAAGATGAAAGGCAAAGAATATGTCCTACGACCCATGTCTCCTAGTCAAGTGATAGCCGACAAACAAGCCACCAACCAAAGAGAGAAGAGGAGAAAGTGAGCCACCAAAAGTGAGTGAGAGCCACAAGCCAAATTTGAGCGCCTCTTCGCCTAGAGAGAAAAACCTCATACTATTCGCCACCAAACATGAGATGAGAGAAGTGTGTGAGAACCCATCGAGTGTGATGCACTTTGTCCTTGTGTGCAAAGATGGCGAACCAAAAACTAGCACCACTCATGAGCTACCTTTGGTGTTTCAATCTCTTTTGCAGGAATTTCAAGATGTTTTCCCAGATGAGCTACCTCCGGGTCTACCTCCTCTACGAGGCATTGAGCATCGAATTGACCTCATTCCCGGAGCACCACTTCCAAACAAAGCTCCATACCGTGTCAATCCCGAAGAAACCAAGGAGATTCAACGGCAAGTACAACAACTACTCGACAACGGTCATGTACGTGAAAGCTTAAGCCCTTGTGCCGTTCCCGTTATTCTTGTGCCTAAGCCCATGGAAGTTTCCGCTTATGTTCCGATTGTAGACCCATAAATGCTATCACCATGCGCTATAGGCATCCCATTCCTCGCTTAGATGATATGCTTGATGAACTTAGTGGAGCCAACTTTTTCTCAAAATTGATCTTAAAAGTGGCTATTATCAAATACGCATTCAAGAGGGTGATGAATGGAAAACTGCTTTCAAAACCAAATTTGGCTTATATGAATGGTTGGTTATGCCTATGGGTTTGTCGGAAGCTCCCGGAACTTTTGTGCGCCTCATGCATCATGTACTTCGTCCATACATTGGAATCTTTGTTGTGGTTTACTTTGATGATATTTTTGTGTTTAGCAAAACCATGAAAGAGCATCTTGATCATGTTAAGCTTGTTTTGCAAACACTTCGAAAGGAAAGTGTTTATGCCAACTTGAAAAAATGCACTTTTGGAGTTGACAAAGTGGTTTTCTTGGGTTTCGCTGTCTCTTCCAAGGGTGTCCATGTTGATGAAACTAAAATCAAAGCAATTAAAACTTGGCCCCAACCCACCAATTTGCGAAGTTTCCTTGGTCTTGCAAGTTTTTATCGCCGCTTTGTGAAAAACTTTAGCACCATTGCAGCTCCTTTACATGCTTTGAGTAAGAAGAATACTCCTTTTGTTTGGGGACCTTTGCAATCAAACGCTTTTGATGAGCTCAAGTCTTTGCTTACTCATGCTCCGATTCTTGCTTTGCCCAATTTTGACAAAACTTTTGAGGTTCATTGTGATGCAAGTGGTACCGGAATTGGCGGAGTTTTAATGCAAGAAAAACGAGTCATTGCTTATTTTAGTGAAAAACTCTCCGGTGCTCAACTTAACTACCCCGTGTATGACAAGGAATTGTATGCTTTAGTGCGTGTCCTCCATGTTTGGGAACATTATCTTAGACCTCATGAGTTTGTCATCCATACCGATCATGAAACGCTTAAGTACTTAAAAGGTCAAACTAAATTGAACAAGCGTCATGCCAAATGGAGTGAATTTATTGAATCTTTTCCATATGTGATAAAGTACATTAAGGGCAAGGAAAATGTAGTTGCCGATGCACTTTCACGCATATGCACGCTTGTCACCCAACTTGAGTTGAATGTTATTGGTTTTGAGCACATCAAAGATTTGTATGCTAGTGATCCATCTTTTGCACCTCATTATGCTAAATGTTTGACGCATACATCTTGGGAACAATATTACCTCAAGGATGGTTATCTTATGAGAGCTGACAAACTATGCATACCCGAGTCTTCTCTTCGTTTGCTCCTTTTGCAAGAGGCTCATGGCGGTGGACTCATGGGACACTTTGGACGCGACAAGACATCCGCCACGCTCTCCAAGAACTACTTTTGGCCAAAGATGTTTCGAGACGTCTCACGTTTCACCACAAGATGCTCAACATGCCGCAAAGCAAAGTCAAAAGCTCAATCTCATGGTCTTTACATGCCTCTACCTATTCCTTATCAACCTTGGGAAGACATTAGCATGGACTTTGTACTTGGTTTGTCTAGAACTCAAAATAGAAAGGACTCCGTATTTGTTGTTGTGGACCGATTTTCTAAAATGGCACATTTCATTCCTTGCAACAAGGTAGACGATGCTTCACATATTGCAAATCTCTTTTGTAGGGAAATCTTGCGCCTCCATGGAGTACCAAAGTCAATCGTCTCCGACCGCGACATCAAGTTCTTGAGTTACTTTTGGAAAACTCTTTGCGCCAAGCTCGGAATCAAGCTCTTGTTCTCCTCCGCATACCATCCTGATGTAGGGTGGAACCCTAATTCGTCAATCTTTCACGTTTGGAGGGGATCCTACGGAGGAAACACGAAGAACACGCGGAAGCACGAGGGGAAACACGGGGAAAACGAGAGAGAATCACTCAACCAACAAGGAATCGATCACACAAGTGCTAGATCAACATACACACATGAGATCCACAAGATACATAGTCAACTAGGGTAAGGATACAAAGGAACCGTTCATCTCCAAGAGGAGGCCTTGAATCCACGAGGGGATCTGCCCATAAAGGGGTCTTGTATCCGAGAGGATCTTCTCCGAAGAGGTGATGAGGACATCAATACCATTGTTACACCCACAGCCCCTACTGTTACATATACGGGACCAATTACTAGAGCTCGCGCACGCCAATTAAATTACCAGGTACTTTCGTTTCTTGGTAATGATTCTAATGTTCATGAGAATATGATGCTGCCTAAATTGGATACATTTGTTTTGCTTACAAATGAAGGTACTAGCTTGGAGAAGGATGAACATTGGAGCAAGAACACGCATGGAGTTGATGGCATGCGCAAGGGGATCAAGAACGGAGTTACAAGTGATGATTTCAGGACTTTGAAGCCACCATAAGGAGTGCATGAAGCCTTGGACGAAATATACAAGATGCCACTTCATAATATTCGTCCATAGGCTATTCTAGGTGCTGCGTCACCTTATTATTGGGCCAGGCCCATGTAATTTCGAAATACCTAAGCATAGGCTATTTTTAGAGTCCGTTTGTGTGGGGAAACAAGAGTTAGGGTTGGTTTCGGACCCCACCCTCAAGGGCCACGAAATTCCCTCCTTTTCCCCCATATATACAGCCCTTAGGGCGTCGTTTAGACTTCGGGTTTTGTTTAGATTAATGTTCGCCATAGCTGCAACTTCGCGTACTTCGTTTGTGTTCAACGACCAGACAAAGACGTCTCAGAACCCCACCTTGATCAATAAAGCTTTCATCTTATATTCGCAATATCCAGATTGCAATCTCAGTTTCTTGCTTGTTCTTCGTTTGCTCGCAGGAAATAGACCCTCGTGGTCAGGTTGATCATGCTCCGGCGTGGTCAATAACCTCTCGGAGTTGGTTTAGCGATTGCTAAGGCGCGACGTCCTCGCACGCTCGTAGTCGGATCGTCAAAGTCGACTTCCACCAAAGCGAAATCCACCATCTCATCGAAAGACGGGACACCTTTGCCTCTATCAATACCGTACCAATCCAGAGGAGACGAAGGAGATTATGCGTCAAGTACAGGAGCTGCTCGACAAAGGTTATATACGCGAATCCCTTAGTCCTTGTGTTGTTCCTATTATTCTAGTGCCGAAAAAGGATGGTACATCACGTATGTGTGTTGATTGTAGAGGCATTAATAATATTACTATTCGTTATCGTCACCCTATTCCTAGGCTAGATGATATGCTTGATGAATTGAGTGGCTCTACAATATTCTCCAAAGTTGATTTGCGTAGTGGATACCATCAAATTCGTATGAAATTGGGAGATGAATGGAAAACAGCATTTAAAACTAAGTTTGGTCTATATGAATGGTTAGTCATGCCTTTTGGGTTAACTAATGCACCTAGTACTTTCATGAGACTAATGAACGAAGTTTTACGTGCTTTCATTAGACGATTTGTGGTAGTCTATTTTGATGATATACTGATTTATAGCAAATCTTTAGAAGAACATTTGAAACATTTACGTGCTGTTTTTAATGCTCTACGTGATGCACGTTTGTTTGGTAATCTTGGGAAGTGCACCTTTTGCACCGACCGAGTATCTTTTCTTGGCTATGTTGTTACTCCACAGGGAATTGAAGTTGATAAAGCCAAGATTGAAGCTATTGAGAGTTGGCCGCAGCCCAAAACGGTCACACAAGTGAGGAGTTTTCTTGGACTCGCTGGTTTCTATAGGCGTTTTGTGAGAGATTTTAGCACAATTGCTGCACCTCTCAATGAGCTTACAAAGAAGGATGTGCCTTTTGTTTGGGGTACCGCACAGGAAGAAGCCTTCACGGTATTGAAAGCTAAGTTGACACATGCTCCTTTACTCCAACTTCCTGATTTTAATAAGACTTTTGAGCTTGAATGTGATGCTAGTGGAATTGGATTAGGAGGTGTGTTATTACAAGATGGCAAACCTGTTGCATACTTTTCTGAAAAATTGAGTGGGCCTAGTCTGAACTATTCTACTTATGATAAAAAATTATATGCTCTTGTTCGGACTTTAGAGACATGGCAACATTATTTATGGCCCAAAGAATTTTTTATACATTCTGATCATGAATCTTTGAAACATATTAAAAGTCAAGCTAAACTGAATCGTAGACATGCTAAATGGGTTGAATTCATTGAGACTTTCCCTTATGTCATTAAACACAAGAAGGGTAAAGAAAATGTTATTGCTGATGCATTGTCTCGTTGTTATACTATGCTTTCACAACTTGACTTTAAAATATTTGGTTTGGAGACCATCAAAGATCAATATGTGCATGATGCTGAATTTAGCGATGTATTGCAGAATTGTAAAGAAGGTAGAACATGGAACAAGTTCGTCGTTAATGATGGATTTGTGTTTCGTTCTAACAAGCTATGAATTCCAACTAGCTCCGTTCGTCTTTTGTTGTTGCAGGAGGCGCATGGAGGAGGACTAATGGGACACTTTGGCGTGAAGAAGACGGAGGATATACTTGCTACACATTTCTTTTGGCCAAAGATGAGACGGGATGTTGAGCGTTTTGTTGCTCGCTGCACCTAGTGTTCCTTGGGAGGATATATCTATGGACTTTGTATTAGGTTTACCTCGAACAAAGAAGGGGAGGAATAGCATATTTGTTGTCGTGGATAGATTCTCAAAAATGGCACACTTTATACCATGTCATAAAAGCGATGATGCTGTTAATGTTGCTGATTTGTTCTTTCGTGAAATTATTCGCTTGCATGGTGTGCCAAATACTATTGTTTCAGATCGTGATACTAAATTTCTTAGCCACTTTTGGAGATGTTTATGGGCTAAGTTGGGGACTAAACTGCTTTTTAGTACTACTTGTCACCCCCAACCTGATGGACAAACTGAAGTAGTCAATAGAACATTGTCTACTATGCTTAGGGCTGTTTTGAAGAATAATAAGAAAATGTGGGAAGAATGCTTGCCTCATATTGAATTTGCTTATAATCGTTCATTGCATTCTACTACTAAGATGTGCCCTTTTGAAATTGTGTATGGTTTCCTACCTCGTGCACCTATTGATTTATTGCCTCTTCCATCTTCGTAGAAGGTTAATTTTGATGCTAAAAACGTTCTGAATTGATTTTAAAAATGCATGAGTTAACTAAGGAAAACATTGAGCGTATGAATGCTAAATATAAACTTGCTGGAGATAAGGGTAGAAAACATGTTGTGTTTGCACCTGGAGATCTTGTTTGGTTACATTTGCGTAAAGATAGATTTCCTAATTTGCGCAAATCAAAGCTAATGCCACGTGCTGATGGTCCTTTTAAGGTGTTAGAGAAAATAAATGATAATGCATATAAACTTGACCTACCTGCAGATTTTGGGGTTAGTCCCACTTTTAACATTGCAGATTTGAAGCCTTATTTGGGTGAGGAAGATGAGCTTCCGTCGAGGACGACTTCATTTCAAGAAGGGGAGGATGATGAGGACATCAATACCATTGTTACACCCACAGCCCATACTGTTACATATACGGGACCAATTACTAGAGCTCGCGCACACCAATTAAATTACCAGGTACTTTTGTTTCTTGGTAATGATTCTAATGTTCATGAGAATATGATGCTGCCTAAATTGGATACATTTGTTTTGCTTACAAATGAAGGGCCTAGCTTGGAGAAGGATGAACATTGGAGCAAGAACACGCATGGAGTTGATGGCATGC
This sequence comes from Aegilops speltoides, assembly GCA_021437245.1. Classification (NCBI taxonomy): domain Eukaryota; kingdom Viridiplantae; phylum Streptophyta; class Magnoliopsida; order Poales; family Poaceae; genus Aegilops; species Aegilops speltoides. The sequence continues at coordinate 11,102 of JAHHZJ010003955.1, read as the reverse complement.
GCAAGGGGATCAAGAACGGAGTTACAAGTGATGATTTCAGGACTTTGAAGCCACCATAAGGAGTGCATGAAGCCTTGGACGAAATATACAAGATGCCACTTCATAATATTCGTCCATAGGCTATTCTAGGTGCTGCGTCACCTTATTATTGGGCCAGGCCTATGTAATTTCGAAATACTTAAGTATAGGCTATTTTTAGAGTCCGTATGTGTTGGGAAACAAGAGTTAAGGTTGTTTTCGGACCTCACCCTCAAGGGCCACGAAATTCCCTCCTTTCCCCCCATATATACAGCCCTTAGGGCGTCGTTTAGACTTCGGGTTTTGTTTAGATTAAAGTCGCCATAGCTGCAACTTCGCGTACTTCATTTGTGTTCAACGACCAGACAAAGACGTCTCAGAACCCCACCTTGATCAATAAAGCTTTCATCTTATATTCGCAATATCCAGATTGCAATCTCAGTTTCTTGCTTGTTCTTCGTTTGCTCGCAGGAAACAGACCCTCGTGGTCAGGTTGATCGTGCTCCGGCGTGGTCAATAACCTCTCGGAGTTGGTTTAGCGATTGCTAAGGCGCGACGTCCTCGCACGTTCGTAGTCGGATCGTCAAAGTCGACTTCCACCAAAGCGATATCCATCATCTCATCGAAAGATTTGACACCTTTGCCTCTATCAAGAGGCCGCGGTCTCTCACGAGGAGGAGATCCGATAGATGAGCGTAGCTCTATCTCTAACTTGAGCTAAACCAACGCTAACCCTCAAAGTGGGGAGGAGGAGGTCTGTTTATAGTGCTAAGCCACGAAGGGGTAAGTGAGGGGCTAAGGGGTACACAGGCCTCGGCCCAAGTCATGCGCGCAGGCAAGGCCGGATGATCCGGACGGGGTCCGGACGATCCGGCTGGAGTTCCGGATGATCCGGCTTTAGCAGAAGCCTTCGGGTGCCTTCGGTGCATTTACCCGGACGATCCGGAGGAGGGTCCGGATGATCCGGCTGGGCCCGAATGATCCGGACGGCGGTCCGGACGTCCGGCCTGGTTCCAGCAGCCGCTCCGTCTTCTTCTTCTCCTTTCTTCCGTCTTCTCTTCCATGCTTGGCCTTGGTCCTTGGATTCTCCATGGTCATCTCGGTTGTACCTGAGTGTATGCAAGGTCCATGCATGAGGTAGTAGCCGTGTCTCATATGCGGAAAGTGACGGTTCGAAGAGGAGTGAATTCACCTTGTGTCCAATGGCGCATAGTCGAGGTCTCATCTTATGTATCCTTGGGGCTTGGAGAGTAGTCAGAGTGTACATGGGGATGAACGTGGGATGCTCCGCATCATATCCCCCCCCCCCCTTGGGAAAGATTCGACCTCGGATCGTGATCCTCATCACCATGGAAACGGGTGGCGTGGACGGACTTGTAGTGGGACGTAGGTGAAGGTCTTGCGCAATCCAAGTACTCCAAGGTGTCTCCGGTATGTGGTACATGCAAAATGAGCAAACACAAAGTACACTTGGAAATACAATGGTTAGCGCACACAAAGTGTCCATCAATTAAACGTGAGTCCGTGCTTAGGGATAGTGCATGATAAAGCGCATGAAGCTTATCAAGATGATATAGAACGATATGCAAAGAATTCATGGGATAATTAGCAAGGTGCACAAAGCGACAAATTCTACCATTGTGCAAAATGATGTCATAATGGGATGGTGCATCAAAAGCATGAACCTGGCAATGGATGCTCAATATGTATATGTTATCATGCAATTGATGGTGGGCAATATGATCATGATGTATGAATATGCCATCAAGGAATATCACAACAAATTTGCTAAGGAAGTGAACAAGCTCATATATCATGGATGACATGGGAATACAAGATGCAACAAGGCAATCACAATGTGAGTCAATCCATGCATAGGGTGCAAACTTGTGGTGAGTATGATATGTCCATCGAGCATGACATGTGTGAGCACAGTCAACAAATATGAAGGTGTTGTTGTACCAAAGCTCGATGTCGAGGCATGAGTGGAGTGTCGAAGGTGCATCCAATAAGTGCAAGCGCTCCTCAATGTGAAGGTCCATGTAGCCAATCTCCAATGTCGCTCCTCCGTTCACGAGATGTATCATGTAGACAACAAGAAGGAAACAACAATGAAAGAGTGACCCATCCAATATGCATATTTGAGGATTGCTCAAAGAGAAGGAGTTCACCTTTATGAGAATGTCGAAAATGTTGGTGTCGCACATCATGTATGCCTTCACATAACCAATATGTCGCATAACGGCATCGCCTTGTGAAACCTCCAAAATGAAAGAACATGACAAACACTCGGAAAAACAAATGAGGTTAGCGGAAATGCAAAACCTATCATTCATGTGGTAAGATACCGAACAAGTGTATGCATCATGCTCATCATAAGAAAGTACAAGGGAGCATTTCAAAGTATGGAGGCATATGATGTAAGAACATCCAAATACAAGAGGCTCAATCAAACAAGCATGCATCACAAGTATAGTGTCCAAGTCTCCGAGATCAATAAGCATAGCAAGTTGGCACACAATACAAGGTGATATGAAAGATGCAACTAATGGAGACAAGAGACAATGATCATGACAAATCAAGTGAGAGGCATGAGCATATATGTCATCAACCCAAGAAAGCAAGTAATAGTGGAACATGGGTGATGCAACATAGCAAGCAATCATAGTGATCAAGTCAAGCAAGCTAGTAGTGCGAAGATGCAACATACTAGAAGGAATCATGGCAAGCATGTCATGTGTGCAAATAGTGGGCATGAATAATTCACATGTCATAGCACAAGCATGAAAGCAAGATATGAGTAAAATGGCATGAATGTATTGGTGAGAAGCCATATGTAAATAGCAATAGGGCATCATGACTCTCCCAACACAACAAGCATCAATAGTATGGGGCACATGATAAACATGGCAATAGCAACAAGGATCTCCACCAAGCATGCAAATACACGTAGGGTTATCATAATGGTTCATCATGGGTAAATGCAAGCAAGGGTCACAATTGCATGGCAAAGGCATGGGAGCAAGCATAGCATGCAATGTGAACACGGTAAAATGAGCATAAGGTGACAAGTGGTAAATGGCCCATAGCCGTGTGCGAGCCAAGTAGAGGAGTTGCACGTAGTCCTTGCGCGAAGGGGACGGTGGTGAGGATAGTCCACATGATCCCAAAGCATCGTTACTCTCAAGAGCTCGTTTCGTCAACTCTTGGGATTGGGAGGTTGACGAGTATACATGAGTACCTACACAAAACCAAGACAAAGGGAAAATTGTGTGTGCGTGGTAAATGTACACATCATCCATCATGATGCGCACGTGCGTGTGTTTGTTAGCACCAAATATCCAACGCTCAAATAAATGAGATGCGTGATATAGAAACATGTCATCCATCCTGAGAGGTTTGTTATGATGTATCGCATAATGGAGACTCAAATTGTGTAATGCATCATGAGAAATATCTAGAGCATTGTTATTCATGTTATGCATATGGTGCAAGCAATTATGGGAATCATGCAAAGTATGGAATGCATCAAGATCTCCTAATATGTATGAGGAAACTATGGGGGTCTCCTCATGATCAAGAGTAGCAACATCATGTGGAGAATATTGACAACATCAAAAACAATGTATATTTGGAACAATGTGATCATGGCATGACATATTGGATGAATTGCGCAAATCATGTAAAGGAAGTGATAGAGGCAAAGGTGTCCCGTCTTTCGATGAGATGGTGGATTTCGCTTTGGTGGAAGTCGACTTTGACGATCCGACTCTGACGTGCGAGGGCGTCGCGCATATGTCGCTAAACCAACTCCGAGAGGTTATTACGCGAACACGATCAACGACCACGAGGTCTATTTCCTGCGAGCAAGCGAAGAACAAGCAAAAGCCCGACATTGCAATCAGGATATTGGGAATATAAGATGAAAGCTTTATTGATCAAGGTGGGGTTACTGTGGCGCCTTTATGCAGTCGTTGAACACAAACGAAGTACGTGAAGTTGCAGCTATGGCGAACTTTTGTCTAAACAAAACCCAAAGTCTAAACGGTGCCCTAAGGGCTGTATATATAGAGGAAGAGGCGGTGAATTTCGTGGCCCTTGGTGGAGGGGTCCGAAACTAACCCTATCTCTTGTTTCTCCACACATACGGACTCTAAAAATAGCCTATACTAATGTATTTCGAAATTACATGGGCCTGGCCCAATAATAAGGTGACGCAGCACCTAGAATAGCCTCTGGACGGAATTTATGAAGTGGCATCTTGTATATTTTGTCCAAGGCTTCATGCACTCATTATGGTGGCTACAAAGTCCTGAAATCATCACTTGTAACTCCATTCTTGTCCCCCTTGCGCATGCCATCATCTCCATGCTTGTTCTTGCTCCAATGTTGATGAGGACATCCATACCATTGTTACACCCACGGCCCCTACTGTTACATATACGGGACCAATTACTAGAGCTCGCGCACGCCAATTAAATTACCAGGTACTTTCGCTTCTTGGTAATGATTCTAATGTTCATGAGAATATGATGCTGCCTAAATTGGATACATCTGTTTTTCTTACAAATGAAGGGCCTAGCTTGGAGAAGGATGAACATTGGAGCAAGAACACGCATGGAGTTGATGGCATGCGCAAGGGGATCAAGAACGGAGTTACAAGTGATGATTTCAGGACTTTGAAGCCACCATAAGGAGTGCATGAAGCCTTGGACGAAATATACAAGTTGCCACTTCATAATATTCGTCCATAGGCTATTCTAGGTGCTGCGTCACCTTATTATTGGGCCAGGCCCATGTAATTTCGAAATACTTAAGTATAGGCTATTTTAGAGTCCGTATGTGTGGGGAAACAAGAGATAGCGTTGGTTTCGGACCCCACCTTCAAGGGCCACGAAATTCTCCTTTTCCCCATATATACAGCCCTTAGGCGCTGTTTAGACTTTGGGGTTTTGTTTAGATTAAAAGTTCGCCATAGCTGCAACTTCACAGCATTTCGCTTTGTGTTCAACGACTGCACAAAGGCCACAGAACCCCACCTTGATCAATAAAGCTTTCATCTTATATTCGCAATATCCAGATTGCAATCTCAGTTTCTTGCTTGTTCTTCGTTTGCTCGCAGGAAACAGGCCCTCGTGGTCAGGTTGGTCGTGCTCCGGCGTGGTCAATAACCTCTCGGAGTTGGTTTAGCGATTGCTAAGGCGCGACGTCCTCGCACGTTCGTAGTCGGATCGTCAAAGTCAACTTCCACCAAAGCGAAATCCACCATCTCATCGAAAGACGGGACACCTTTGCCTCTATCAAATGTTCATCCTTCTCCAAGCTAGGCCCTTCATTTGTAAGCAAAACAAATGTATCCAATTTAGGCAGCATCATATTCTCATGAAGAGTAGAATCATTACCAAGAAACGAAAGTACCTGGTAATTTAGTTGGCGTGCGCGAGCTCTAGTAATTGGTCCAGTATGTATAGCAGCAGGGGCTGTGGGTGTAACAATTGTATTGATGTCCTCATCATCCTCCCCTTCTTGAAATGAAGTCGTCCTCAACGGAAGTTCATCTTCCTCACCCAAATATGGCTTCAAATCTGCAATGTTAAAAGTGGGACTAACCCCAAAATCTGTAGGCAGCTCAAGTTTATATGCATTATCATTTACTTTCTCCAACACCTTAAAGGGACCAGCAAAGACGTGGCATTAGCTTTGATTTGCACAAATCAGAAATCTATCCTTACGCAAATGTAACCAAACAAGATCTCCAGGTGCAAACACAACATGTTTTCTACCCTTATCTCCAGCAAGTTTATATTTAGCATTCATACGCTCAATGTTTTCCTTAGTTAACTCATGCATTTGTAAAATCAATTCAGCACGTTCTTTAGCATCAAAATTAACCTTCTCCGAAGATGGAAGAGGCAACAAATCAATAGGTGCACGAGGTAGGAAACCATATACAACTTCAAAAGGGCACATCTTAGTAGTAGAATGCAATGAACGATTATAAGCAAATTCAATATGAGGCAAGCATTCCTCCCACATTTTCTTATTATTCTTTAGAACAGCCCTAAGCATAGTAGACAATGTTCTATTGACTACTTCAGTTTGTCCATCAGTTTGGGGGTGACAAGTAGTACTAAAAAGCAGTTTAGTCCCCAACTTAGCCCATAAACATCTCCAAAAGTGGCTAAGAAATTTAGTATCACGATCTGAAACAATAGTATTTGGCACACCATGCAAGCGAATAATTTCACGAAAGAACAAAAAAGCAACATTGACAGCATCATCGCTTTTATGACATGGTATAAAGTGTGCCATTTTCGAGAATCTATCCACGACAACAAATATGCTATCCCTCCCCTTCTTTGTTCTAGGTAAACCTAAAACAAAGTCCATAGATATATCCTCCCAAGGAACACTAGGTACAGGCAAAGGCATATATAAACCATGAGGATTGAGTCGTGACTTAGCTTTTTGACATGTAGTGCAGCGAGCAATAAAACGCTCAACATCCCGTCTCATCTTTGGCCAAAAGAAATGTGTAGCAAGTACGTCCTCCGTCTTCTTCATGCCAAAGTGTCCCATTAGTCCTCCTCCATGCGCCTCCTGCAACAACAAAAGACGAACGGAGCTAGCTGGAATGCATAGCTTGTTAGCACGGAACACAAATCCATCATTAACGACAAACTTGTTCCATGTTCTTCCTTCTTTACAATTCTGCAATACATCTTTAAAATCAGCATCATACACATATTGATCTTTGATGGTCTCCAAACCAAATATTTTGAAGTCAAGTTGTGAAAGCATAGTATGGCGACGAGACAATGCATCAGCAATAACATTTTCTTTACCCTTCTTGTGTTTAATGACATAAGGGAAAGTCTCAATGAATTCAACCCATTTGGCATGTCTACGATTCAGTTTAGCTTGACTTTTAATATGTTTCAAAGATTCATGATCAGAATTTATAACAAATTCTTTGGGCCATAAATAATGTTGCCATGTTTCTAAAGTCCGAACAAGAGCATATAATTCTTTATCATAAGTAGAGTAATTAAGACTAGGCCCACTCAATTTTTCGAAAAGTATGCAACAGGTTTGCCATCTTGTAATAACACACCTCCTAATCCAATTCCACTAGCATCACATTCAAGCTCAAAAGTCTTATTAAAATCAGGAAGTTGGAGTAAAGGAGCATGTGTCAACTTATCTTTCAATACCGTGAAGGCTTCTTCCCATGCGGTACCCCAAACAAAAGGCACATCCTTCTTTGTAAGCTCATTGAGAGGTGCAGCAATGGTGCTGAAATCTCTCAAAACGCCTATAGAAACCAGCGAGGCCAAGGAAACTCCTCACTTGTGTGACCGTTTTAGGCTGCGCCAACTCTCAATAGCTTCAATCTTGGCTTTATCAACTTCAATTCCTGTGGAGTAACAACATAGCCAAGAAAAGATACTCGGTCGGTGCAAAAGGTGCACTTCCCAAGGTTACCAAACAAACGTGCATCACGTAGAGCATTAAAAACAGCACGTAAATGTTCCAAATGTTCTTCCAAAGATTTGCTATAAATCAGTATATCATCAAAATAGACTACCACAAATCGTCCAATGAAAACACGTAAAACTTCGTTCATTAATCTCATGAAAGTACTAGGTGCATTAGTTAACCCAAAAGGCATGACTAACCACTCATGTAATCCAAACTTAGTTTTAAATGCTGTTTTCCATTCATCTCCCAATTTTATACGAATTTGATGGTATCCACTACGCAAATCAACTTTGGAGAATATTGTAGAGCCACTCAATTCATCAAGCATATCATCTAGCCTAGGAATAGGGTGACGATAACGAATAGTAATATTATTAATGCCTCTACAATCAACACACATACGTGATGTACCATCCTATTTCGCACTAGAATAATAGGAACAGCACAAGGACTAAGGGATTCGCGATATAACCTTTGTCGAGCAGCTCCTGTGACTTGACGCATAATCTCCTTCGTCTCCTCTGGATTGGTACGGTATGGTGCATGGTTGGGTAATGATGCACCGGAATTAAGTCAATTTGATGCTCAATCCCTCGAATAGGTGGTAATCCCGTGGCATGTCTTGTGGAAAGACGTCGTGAACTCCTGCAAAATGTTAGTGACAGCAGGGGCAAAGAGGAAGGCACGTCCTCGAATGAAAATAATGCCTCTTTGCACACAAAAGCATAGCAAACAGATTTGCTAAAATCTAGCTCATCAATATCAGATTTGGTGGCAAGTAAACATGCACTTTTCAATTTAATTTCGTATACAGTAGATGGTTTATTATTAGGCTTCATGTGTTGCTCAAATTCTTTTGCCACAATCTGATTTTCACTCTTATTTTTCTCCTGTTTTGCTTTATTAGCTCTATTAATATCATCTTTCAAAATGGAATCAGGAGTCATAGGAAGCAAAGTAATATTTTTATCCCTATGAACAAGAGTATACTGATTGTTTCTACCATGGTGTACAGATTTTTTATCAAATTGCCATGGTCTACCAAGTAATAAGGAATATGCTTGCATAGGTACCACATCACAATCAACATAATCAGCATATGTAGAGATACTAAAATGCACACGAACAGTACGTGTTACCTTAACCTTGCCGCTGTTGTTGAACCATTGGATGTAGTAAGGATGTGGATGTGGTCTTGTGGTGAGAGATAGCTTCTCCACCATCTCCATGCTAGCCAAGTTGTTGCAGCTCCCTCCATCTATGATGGCGAATAGAACGTTCCTTCACAACTCCTTTGTATGGAACAAATTATGCCTCTGATTTTGCTCAGCTTGTGTAACCTGCACACTCAAAACACGTTGAGCAACTAAACATTCATACATGTCAAAGATCTTCAGCAGCCATGTATTGTGTCTCATGATCGAATCATCTCCACCATGTTCCTCATGTGTAATAAGAGCTAAAGTCTCCTCATCATAGTCACTAGCGGACTCATACCCACCATCCTCGGTAGCAATCATCACATGCTGAGATTTGCATTCTCTCAAGAAAATGTCCTCTTCCCTTACAACGACGACAAATAATATCACTTGTGTGCCCTATTGGCGCCATGGAAGAAGAAGAGCTTTGTGCAGGCCAGCAGGTGTGCTCTTGGCAGATAGTGGTGGTTGTGCCTGCTTTCTTGTATCACGGTTGGAGGTGGCACCTGAAGGAGGTGATGGTGCAAAGGAAGTAGAGGATGCACGTGGTGTCCATGATGAAGGTCGACCTGCGAGAAAAGTTAGTGCGGCGCTAATGCACATCGATCCTGCACTTCACGTTCAGCTTTACAAGCAAGATGGAATAAACGAGTGATATTATTATAATCCTTATAGTCTAGAATGGTCTGAATCTCTCTATTTAATCCACCCGAAAACGTGCAAGCATAGCTTCATTCTCCTCAACAATACCACATCTAATCAAGCCAGTTTGTAATTCCTGATAATATTCTTCTACGAGTTTTTCCTTGTCTTAAGCGCTGCAATTTTGAAGTAATTCACCTTGATAATATGGTGGAACCCAACGAGCACGCATAGCAGTTTTCAAAGCAGCCCAAGTAGCTGGAACAGGATATAATCTACAATGTTCAGACCACCAAACACATGCAAAGCTAGTGAAAGCACAAACAGCAAAGCAGAACACGTCTCTCCTCGGGATATTGTAAACATGTAAATCGTTGTTCAGTTTCTAACTCCCAAGTAAGATATATATCGTGAACATATCTACCCTCAAATGGTGGAATATTCAATTTCAGTTTAGGGAGATGGTCATGATCTCGTACTGAGGGGAGCCCTAATATTGCCATTATTTGTATGTGGACGACCTGGTGGTTGTGGTGCTGGTGGTTGCACGTAGTTCGATGTTGATCAACCTCATCCTCATAATCGCCCACATACTCATCATCCTCCTCGGTACCACCAGCAGCAGATGAGCAGAGCCAAAGAAGCACCAACAGCAGTAGCAGCGGCACCAGAACTTTGTCCTGGCTCAATAGGAACACGCTGAGCTCGTCCATACCGATTCGGAAGGGGGCGTAGTTGTTGTCGTTGCAGAGGTGCGATAGGTGCAGCCGGCGGTGGTTGTGGAAAACGCGCGAGCAATTCATCAAACTTGCTATCAAGCTTTGTTTCAAACGTCTTCTCAATGCCATCTATCTTCTCCATGGCCTCGTCAAATCTGTTTAGCACGTCTTGCACCTGTCCAATCATCATTTGCTGAAACTTATCATGTAGCTGTTTGTTCATCGAGTTCTCCCAATCAGTCTCGCTCGGCTTGTGATCCTGCCATGGTTAGCAGCAATAGAAACACACAAGAATATGATCCTCAGACTACTAGGAAGTGGTGGTGGTGGTGTGGTGGACAGTCACAAATCCGTCAAGCAAATCTCAAATTGTTACCAGTTCTTACCCAGCAGAAAGCGTGATCGGCAACCGTTGTAGTCAAAACTCTCAAAGCTTGGCTATAGCGATTACCAGGGAGAATCAAACGCACGACGTAGATGTATGTGGAGCTGGGAAGGCTGATAATATGGTAGCAAAAAAGATCAGCAATAATCAATTCAGAGATGCAAAGTTGAATAAACGCTCAACGACGGTACTGTGCTGGTCCTAGGCTAGACCGTGCTAGAGACGCGAGCCTAGAACACTAACAAAATCACGGCGCTGCACGTAAACAAGGGAAAAGCACACTCTGGAATTTTTTTTCGCTCCTCTTTTTTTTTGCGCTGCTTTTTTTTGCGCTGCTCTTTTTTTTGCGAAAAATCACTATAATGGCGAGTGTCTCAAAACTCTTCCCAAGTCAAACTGACAGGATGGGCACGAAATTTTTTCGCCCAAATTTTTTTTTCGACTGCCCGGACCCAAAAACTGGAAACGGGTCAAAAAAAACTTTCTATAACGGGGACTGTCTCAATACGCTTAGAAACACCTAAAAATAGGATAGCCAGAAATTTTTTTGTCCCGTGCGTTTTTGGAAAATTTTGGGCCTAAACGGAGGGTGGTTTCCAGAAATTTTTGGAAAACCAACCTCTTCTACGGACGGCAAAAGATTGCTGGAATCAAACC